>PNEQ01038457.1:11465-39804 GCA_003012365.1 Medauroidea extradentata | reverse complement strand
TCCGGAGCTACGTTTGCAGAACGTTTCGTAAATATCTAGTAACGTTAAAATTACAAGCTCATAATATCCCTTTTTATAAATAGTATTAGTCTACTTCAATCACGATAGTATTAATATATGTTGTAACAAAAGCATGAACTAACCTTCAAGCATTATGTAACCTATAACCATTCTAAACGGACAGTTTTCGTGCGCACAAATTTTAATCAATTTTGTAGTTTTCCAAAAAAAAAAATAATATTAATTTTTTTTCTTATAAATTGTATTTTACGCATAACAAAATCGTTTACTGCTACACACTCGCCATGCGGCTTTATTCCGCGTCGCTTCTAATGCACACTTCAATGAATAATATGGGATATATTAAACAATTTATTACATATTTTGTATTAAATAGTTCGTTGTGTTCAATATTGGTTTTATATACATTAATTTAAGCCTGCATTTACCCATACGAGCCCTTAAAAATGAAAATAAACTCGCGTTTCCATTGCCACGCATACGAAAAATACGTTTCTATCACCATTCCGGCCGTCTGCAAGGCGCGACAGTGCTGCTCCTAGCGTTGCTTTGCATCTCCCATACACAGTCGCCGTAATCCAGACTTAGCCTTCTGATAGAGTAGTTGTTCGTGAACACAGTAAGCTCGATGCACTTCGTGTTCTCCTGTCTCATTTTCCAGCATCGCCTTCGTTTGCCTAATAAACCCATCGGTCATTTGCCCGATCAATAGGCGGTTTTTCCACTCTCTCGTCTCATTCCGTCCTAGTGGCTTGACTATAGGTCATTCGGAATAAAGTGAGCACTAAAATTTTAACCTCTGAATAATATCACTAGCCGTTACTTCATATAATTTAACATTAACTCTAGTTGCCTTGCTGCTTCTATGGTTGGCAGCGAATTTACGAAAAATAGTTCCGTGTGTTTTCCTATTTAAATACAACAATACAGAATCAAAATCAACCGAAATCGACGTAATTGTATTTTATATTATTAATAAACTTTTTTTTACTACACTGTATTGATTCATACCGACTGTACAATTTATCTGACACGCGCAAACATTAAGTGACGTGTCCAGAGAGGTTAGACATGTCCCGTCGTTAGCCGTTACGCGCGGAAAGATACGAAATGACTGGAAATAGAACTTAAGCAGGGCTACTTCGAGTGCTCACTTTATCCCGAATCGCCTATATCAATACATTGAATTCTCTGGGGTTTTGCCCGCACCTGTCGCCATCGGGCGGGCTACGTCACAAGGTGTCAGCTACGCACTGTTGACTGGGCGAAGCATACCTGATGTCCAGATAAAAACCCTGGAGGGCCAAAATCCACCTCGTTATTCGGCCATGCAGCAAACGATACTGATTCATGTATATCAGTGCCTTGTGGTCTGTGTGCACAATTACTCATGAATTAAAAAAAAACGGAATTTATTGCAGGAGAAGACGAGGGCCATCAATTCATTTTCTGTGATGGTATAAGATAGCTCTGCCCCCTTAAGGCCCCTGCTCGCAAAAGCAATAGAGCATTGCTAGCCTGCCTCGTCCACTTGGTACAAAACTGCACCCAGTGCTATTCTTGAAGCATCACATTAGATATAAAATTCACGCTCCCAGTCCGGGTGATATAGTATTGGGGCTTCTCGCAGCTTCTCCTTAATTCAATCCCAGGCGGGCTGTTGCTCCTGTCCCCATTTCCACGGCGTATTTTTTTCTTATCAGCTCCTGCAATGGTGCCACGATTTCCGCATACTCTTGCACGAACTTCCGATTGAAATTCAGCACCCCCAGATATTTCTGCAACTGTTACTGGTTCCTAGGTAAAAGAAATTCTACTACTGCGTCCACTCGCTCAGGGTCGATCCTTATCCCATCTGCATTTATTATGTGTCCCAAGAACATGATCTGTGATTGTACAAAGAACGATTTCTCCTTATTTACGGTAACACCTTGTTACTTGAGCCTCTTAAGCATCCCGTCCAGCTGTTTCCGATGCTGCTCCCAGGTGTTTGACGCCACCACGATGTCATCTCTATAGATCGTCATGTACGACATTATTTCCGGCCCTAGTGTCGTCTCGAGCGCCTTAATGAAGTGGCTCACACTAAGATTGATGCCAAAAGGCAGCCTTTTAAATTGATAGATATGCCCACCAACTTGAAATGCGGTGTATTAGTGCGAGTCCTCATGCAATTGTACTTGAAGGTAGGATGCGACGTGATCTATAAGTGAGAAATATTGGCATCCCTTAAACCGCTGCAACAATTCATCCATTGGGGCGGGCGTCTCGTGCTCAGGGAATAGTAAGTGGTTAAGTCGGCGAGCATGAAGGCACACCCTCATGCAGCCTTGTTTCTTTGGGACCATATTGTGAAGCACTCCTTTCTATAATGTCTGCTGCCTGAAGTTTTTCTATCTCTTGGTCTACCGCCGACCTAAGTATCTGAGGCACCGGGTACACTTGACGTACATAGGGCTGATGTTGTTTAATTTTGAAGCGGTTGACATACGATTTCATTTTTCCAGGTTCCTGGGCAAATACCGACGCATGTTTTTCCAGCATTCCGTCAACCTCGCGACACTGTGCTTTTGTGAGTATCCCATGTGTCCTCACGCCTATCTGTAATCGCTTCAGTTCTGTAATTTCGCCAAGTAATACTTCGCTACTGATAGAAATTGCTGCGCGCCACTGGTTGTCATGGGCAAGTCGCAAAACTGACAGCGTTACGTTATGCGGACAAGGGTTTCCATCCCACACGAATTTATACACTTGGCAGTCATCATCGAGCTGTATCATTTTCTGACGGCAGGCGATCCTCGCTTCATACCGATTCAGCATATCATTTCCGATAATTATCTCCGTCCTAATGTCCTGCGCTACGATAAAATTCATCGTAAGACTTGCGTCCCCTATCTGAACTTCAGTTACCACTTGCGTTTTCGTTCCTATGACCTTCACACCGCTTATTCCGACCAACGTAACCCCAGCAGTCGGAAGGATGACAATATCTTTCTCGTATCCCCCTTTTACAAGCTTATCAAATACAGATCGGCTTATAACAGACACCTCGGCCCCTGTGTCTATTAGTGCCTGGAATGGGTAGCCACATATTTTTACATGCAGAGTTCGTGATTTCTGCTCACCTATTTTCCCTATGGCTGGGGAATAATCCCAGTTCTCGTCCCTTTCAGCTTCCTCAATGTCTACATTTATCTCGCACCTTGCAAGTGTATATTCTGCCCCTCCATCATCAGGTAACACTAGCGGCGTGGGACAATCGCGGCTAGCCTGCCCTAGTTTCCCGTCTGCTCCTCGTGTATTTGGACAACATGGACATTATTCTCTCCTCCTAACCCTTTTGTTTGACTTTCTTTCTGGCCTTGCCCGTGGCGTGGGTCACTTCCTCTCGGCTTGTAGTCGCACCATTTATTTACTTCCTTTTGAGAGCTGTGTCTACCCCCTGTGTTCTGGTCTGTCATACTTCCTCTCCGATTTTCTCTGTCGCGGGGGTATCCCGGTCGGTCCCTTCAGGTCATGCTGACCCACATTTTCATTCTGAACCATCCCAGGGAAACCTGTCGCGCGTCGTCCATCTCTGTCACGGCTGTCTTGCGCTTCAAACCTTTCCAGGAGCGCAATAAAACTGTCAATTGTGGTCACTTCTGCTGTCACTACTCCATTTTGGATATATTGCGGTAAATGTCTCGCAAGGTGGTGTATCAGTCGCGCGGGCGTAAAAGCATTTTCTAAGTGTGCGTTCTCATCCGCAATCTCACGCACATAGTCTGACATAGACATCGCTCCATTTACAATGTAGCGCCCCTGATATATGTGGTGCGTAAGTCTGTTCTATACCACCGGCGACCAAAAACGAGACATAAATGCCGCGCGACAATCGTCGTAGCTGTCCCAATTTTCCAACGCAATCTGCCCCCAGTTGTCGGCTGGGCCCGTCAACCTGCTAAGGAATAGCTCTATCCTGACCGTCTCACTGCAAGGAAAATTTTTTACGAATTTATCCATGCGGCGGATAAAGCGAATAGGCCTAGCCTGTCCTACCAAGCCACTGAAAGTTGGCACTAACCTCTCTATGCTAGGTAGTGTTACTGTCGGAACAGTCCCGGGTGGTACACTCTGTACAGCAAATTTTCGCACCTCCTCCTGCGCTTTTTCTACGGCGGCTATCTTACAGTTAATATCATAACCGAATTTTCCAACTGAGTTACGCGATTTTCTACCTGATCGCATCGGGTTGCTGTTGCTTGTGTTTCTGTTACCAACTCGCATAGTTGCTATTCCTGGCGGTCCGCCGTTTCTACTGCTCTCTCTTCTATTGCCTGCACAACGCACGCGACACTGGTAGTGTGTGATTCGAAATTCTCTTGCAACTCTCTATGTGTCTCTTGCATGCTAATTCCCAGCTCCGCTTTAAATTACACCCGCGCTGTTCTACAACCTTTCACACCTTCAATTTCACCTTGTACGCCCTTTATTTCACCTTGTACACCCTTTATTTCACTTTTCACTCCTTCTATTGCGGTCAACAAATGACCAAACATTACCTGAATATCTAGTGACCCCATGCTTGTCTTCTCTCTTGTTCTCTGGTTTAGCTCTGACATATCAGAATCGCCTGAAATTGCCACCCCGAGGCTGTTAGAACCTGGTATCGAACTCGGCTCACTGAACATAACATCCGCGTCTTCTACCGAGGCCATTTCTCTGGATTGCATGTTCCCTATTGGTTCAATTTTCCCCTCTAAACCTGACTCGCAGCATGTACTTACTGTCGTGGCCTCATTTTCGTTTACTACGCTTAACTCATTACCTGCCTGGTCCAGTCCTTGCTCAACTTGTGATAGCATTTCTGCTTTCTGGCGAATGGCCAGCCGGTACCTCGTTTCCATGGACTTCTGAAAATAAAATTGACTACCTACTGGTGTGTCGCATGCACTGAAACTATACAACAAACTACGACGTCGTTCTGCATTCGCTGCGCCCCTCGGCGTGGCTGCTTGCTGAAATAAGACGCTCCCAACTCACCAAGCTGCATTCTGTTGTATTTCAAAGCTCTCTCCGACCACTGCAGGTTGCGGTTCCCGATAGTAAGTTGTCGTGTAGTCATGAAGTCGTTAAGTCTTGTCCGGACAGGTTCTCTGCCAGCGTCACCTCTGCCCTCTGACGGCGTCCTTGATGCAGAACCCTCGCCGCTGTGAAGCTCGTAGACAGTTGCTGTATCTCTAGGCCGGTTGCTCTTCTCTCTCACGTAGGTTCTGCGGTTCACGTACCGATACGATACTCTTCCTCAGGGTTCGTTGTTCTAGTCCACATCGCAGGTATCAAAATACGTTCACGCACTTAAGCCCCGAAGTTCTTGCGCCATTATGTTATGCGGCCTTTCTCCACTTGAGATTTCAGGCTATAATACTGTAGTAGCAGGAAGTTAAGTGTCCTCGAGGGGCGGGGCTATCTTTCGGAAGCTGTCTCCTGAGTGGCCCAATTGAATCAACGTCTCCAGGGCAAGCAACAGGGAAGTTGGCGCCAAACAGGACAGATTTTTGGACAGATGTTTTCGAGCCGCGGAAGCCGGCGTTGAGACGCAGATAACGACAGGCGGGTAATCCAAGGAGTCAGTTCAGGCGCCGGACGCCTTTCCAGAGACGGTGTTGAACGAAGAAATCGACGGGTCGTGATACACCGGCGGGTGTTTTCAATGTATGCATCTGGACGCCTACGAGTTGCGGTATCCGGACCGGTTATTTTAGAAGTATTGCAAAGCGTCGCAAGTTAGGGCGGCAGACCACTGACGACGCCATGGTAACTTTCGACATAATTTAGTTACGTATTCCTCAGACAAGCGGGCGTATAATCGTAAGTGCAAAACCGACAAACCTCGCACAGTAACGATCATGCCACGGGAGGGCAGTGAAAGCTTGCTACCTGGTTTAAACTGAACTTGCCGACTTTCTATTACTCCACACACTTTACACCACAAACCTTTAGGTCGTCACAAATTAAGAACATTTTAATATTCTTCTTAGATGAATCTTTTTTGGTTATGTTAGTTCTTGAAAATCGTGCGACCTGGTAAATTTTTCAATAAATTTGGTTCTGCTGGTCGACGTATTTTCTCGGGGATCTTCCGGTTACTTCGTCCCTTCATTCCGGTGCTGCCGCATACTCATATCATGTCACCCATCACAAGCACAAGCCCGAAATACCGGGCTGTTAAGTGCTGATCAAAGTCTCTTTACTTATTCAAAAGCCTCATGTCACTGGACACCCAATTAAAACCAACAGCTTTGTTGAATCTAAAAAATTTATACTGAAATTGGATGTCACGAGCCAATGGCTATTCACTCAAATTTATGGACACAAGAAGAAAAAAATTGTTGTATTTTTAAAACATTTCTGAAAGTCTAGTAAAAATCCTTTGCTTTAATAGTTTTCTTTAAATACAAAGATTTGTTGTTTTGTGTTTTTATAACTGTAAGCTACAGCACACGACATTAATTAAAACTCAGTGTTAATTACTTAACTACCGTTATTCATTAAGGTTTCGCTGAGATATGTTCCCGTAACGTCGAAATTTTGACTTCGACATGCAGTATTGGAAAAACTATGCACGATAAAATATTGTTCTTAAGACGATAATACATACAAATTTTGGAATTTTACACACTATAACGATATTAAACTGCTTTCACGGTATACAGAACATAATAAAAACGAACCAGTGTCACAGTATCAGCATCGCCGTCTCCTGTTGCTTCATGTTTATCAGTGTACTAAAAATATGTAAACAGGTTATTTTCTCTATCTTCCTAATTAGTATTCAACATTAAAACATAAGGTAAAACACTTCACAACAAATATATTTGAAACCATCACTCAATCACAGCACACTAGTAACAGAGTATGTGAAGACATGGTGTCATAGACTGTAATCCGCCCCCCCCCCAATTTTTTTCTCACTTCTTTACAACTCCCTGTTGTGGGCCGTTATTTATGACAGGGCCTTGATCTGACCAGTCTTTCTTCGACCTGACACACTCGCCCTCCTGCTGAGAAAGGGTCGCAAGGGACTTCACACAAGAGAAAAAAACAGGAACTATACCTTCCTTCAGCACAGCACACAGCGTTTTTCGAGCAAGGACGAATCTCGCTTACGTAAAAAGGAGCTTGAGAGAAGGGAAAAAGTTGTTTAGCAATATTGAATTTTGCAGTTATGATCACATAAAATGTACATACTATATGAGAGTTAAGGCATTTGTGAGTCTATTTGCGTGGATGAATATTATTAACAAATATATATTTGTAAAAATGTAATGCTTCTTCTGTATATATTTTAAAAATTTACCACACGAAAAAAAAAAAACAGGTTTTTAGGGGGGGGCTGTTGCCCCTCCGCCCCCCCCCCTTTAAATCCGCCACTGTGTAGAGAGCGAATTGTAACACAACAGGTCCTGGTCTGATCTTCTGTCTGCAGATATCTTGGTATCAAGATAGGATATGTCGCACCCACACATTATGTTGAATGCATTTAAACACTACAGGTACTGGTCTGGTTTGCTGTGTGCAAATAACTTGGTATCAAAGTAGTATATATCGCACTGCCACATTATGTAGAGAGTGAATTACAACACTACTCGTGCTGGTCTGATCTGCTGTATACAAATAACTAGGTATCAAAGTAGTATATATCGCACTGCCACATTATGTAGAGAGTGCATTACAACACTAAATAACACACTGCCACATTACGTAGAGAGTGAATTATAACACAATAGGTACTGGTCTGATGAGCTGTCTGCAGATATCTTGGTATCAAATTAGTATATGTCGCACTGCCAAATTAGGTAGAGAGTGCTTTACAATATTCCAGGAACTGGTCTGGTCTGCTGATATCTTGGTATCAAATTACTATATGTCGCATGCCACATTATGTAGAGTGTGCAATACAATGCTACAGGAACTGGTCTTGTCTGCAGATAACTTGGTATCGAATTAGTATATGTCGCACTGCCAAATTATGTAGAGAGTGCTTTACAATGTTACAGGAACTGGTCTGGTCTGCAGATAACTTGGTATCAAATTAGTATATGTCGTATGCCACATTATGTAGAGAGTGCATTACAATCCTACAGGAAATGGCCCGGTCTGCTGTCTGTAGCTACTTTGGTATGAAATAGTATGTGCCGCATATCGCAAAACTTGGCCGCAGGTATGAAAAAAAAAAGTGAATCACTCGTAAGTCGTGAACTAAAGCACGAGATATAAGATCAAGAGTTAGTACTTTACTGAAAACTGGGATTAAAAAAACGCATACAGTTGATTTTAGTGTGTTCTGTGGCGCCGTACTCAAAGGAAAGCAGCTAAAACTTTGTCCTCCTTATCCATGTTTACAGTGGTGTAAAATTTTATTGGCATGTGTGAAAAAAATTGCGCTAAGTCTGTTTTGGTGTAAGCAGTGACATTGTAATAAAAATCGAAATACAATAACAACATCCCTACTTACAATCAACATATTTTACGTTTATGTTAGTAATCCTATTTGTTTGTGTAATTTATATGCACGGCATATAAGCAAGAAGAATTTACAGACCATTGCAAAATAATCACGCTTATGTAGTTGTAGCTGTGCTTGTTCCACTTTTATTTTATTTTTGGTTAGCAAAGATAAAGAAAGCATTACACAAGAGAACTAGTGTTATCAAATGTAATTTTATTAATTGCTTGTGGAGACACCCCTCCTCCGTCTAGCACACATCCTTGGTAGTAAAGGGTGCAGAGTGAGAGTGTGGCGCATCATGTCGTGCAGTGTTGCAAAGTCAACTGTGGCTGACCACGCTGCTTGTCGCACACTGTTGCCAAGTCACAGCGTCCTCGCAGTGTGGCTGCCGCTGTATCAATCATGTGCCGCACTTCACACATTGTGGGACACTTTGTGACATATTGCAGATCTGTATTCACACAAATATAGTAGCATTTGAGGTTAGGGTTCGACTGTATTGACACCAGTTTTTGTAATGTTGTGCATAATAATTATTTTGGGCTTTTGGCATCTCCAGTGGTTTCATCAGTTTTATTATCATAGTGCATTGACGACAATAACACAACACTCGTTGACTTCTTTGGCACACATGATACAAACGTCATGTTATTTGCACATCCAAATAAACTGCTGTTTATTCTCTACCTTATACATTGACAAACTCATTTGGAAGCGCCTCCTAATTTTTACACATTGTACTAACAATGGTAATATTTTCTTCAAAAGTTTGGTAGCTGCTGAATAAGTTATGAAATGATGTTTCTGCTTGAACCTTCGATGCCTTGTACAAGTACCTTCACAACATCTGTCGGTGAGTTGGAAACCTTGCATGGTCTATCAGGCTGGTTACCTACATAAACTTCCATGTTATGTGTATACAATGTCTGTCCATCACAGAGGGTCCAAATTTTCAAACGGTACTTAGCTGGTTTGCTAGGAATATACTGTCTCAATTCTGTCTTTGGTCTGAAAGGGACAAGCCATTCATCAACGGTGGTGTATTCGGACAATGTACAATGTGTGTTCTGTAATTTTCAAGAAACAGCTAAAAAGTTTCTCTGAAAGCAGCTAGCCGATCAGTGGCACTTCTTGTTGCTCTCTATTTCGTACATTGTCGAAGCACAAACAATGTAACCAGAAGAGGAAATGTATAAACTCATTGTTGAATGAAAAATTTATATTTCTAAACAATTTTGAACCCACAAATCTTCCAAGCTTTTGGTGGCCTGAACGACATATTCCTGCCAAAATCAGCAACCCTGCTGGCTTTACTTCACTCATATTTTCATGGTTGAGCATCATGTTCTCATCAATATCTGTCTGCAATGCTCTCAATGTATACGTTTGTATATTCTGTAATTTTTCTAATAACTGTATTGTCTATAAATAACAGAAAACATTCTTCACATTCTTTCACGATCTTTGCACATCCTTTTTCGCCAGGAAGGTGAGAAATAATATTGGCTTTACATGTGCGCACATTGGCTGGAGGAGTACATTTCATCCATTTTGTAAACTTATCCCTGCAAGAAAATGTTTTCTGTACTATAAGTCTCATCTTCACTACCACTTTCTTTACTATCTGCCTCACTAACCTCTTCACCACTGTCACTTGTTTCTGTTCTGTTGTGAACTTCAAAGTCTTCACAGCTTTCACTGGCATCACATACTGATACTTCGTCCGAAGACAAATCTTCATACAGTTCTAAGAGTGTTTGAATGCTTTCATGTTCCTTTTCGTATCTCACATTTACATAAAACCATGAAATAATATTGAAACACTAAACAGGCCAATAAAAAAAAAAAAAAAAAACAAGGAAGGTACACAAAAATTACAAAAGATTATGAATACTGAAATTGAGAACACAATTTATAAATTAAATGTTTCTGGTCATGTGGGAGTACAGTTGACACCCTAGGCAACATTAGCAGATGTTCTACTGTCACAGGCAATAGCAAGACTGATCGTGTTTACAGCAACAGAACCTTTTAAATGTCCTTGAAATGTACTGAGAACAGCAGATAGCTATCGTGTGCTACTTGAGATCTGTAAAACTATACATATGCTTGGGATGTTAACACCCCACGTGACTGTTTAAGGGTTAAATATAAAAGACAGTATGGGCGGGAATTTTAAAGTGGAGTCTTTTGTTTAGTTTCCTGGTTTGTTTGGGTTCAAATTAACTACTGTAGAATTTTAATTATTTTTGTTAATATAATATTTGTTTGTATTTTCCTTATGATTAAAGTTTTTGGCAGTTTTTTGTAGTTTATAAATTTTCTGGTGAAGTGAGTCACGTCTCGTGTTGCAATCTCCTCCGGGCTGTAGTATTTCTGGTGCTGACATTGTGGTCAGATCATCGGCTGATTGATCGACATTGTGGTCAGATCATTCGTGGAGTTGCTTTAGGTATTATGCTACGAACGTAGTTCTGTTGATGTGCATATTTTGTCTCCAATTAATATATTTATGTCTATTTTCTTTATTTGTTTAATGTGAAATATATAGATTAAAAAATCTGGAACTGTTTGTAATGCTGCTGTTTCTAATAAATTTGGATTCTGTTGTATTAATCCGCCGTGTGTTGACCTACACATGTTCGCTGCAGAATCAGGGGAGTTGTTTGACTTAGTTGAGAGTGGTTCTGCCAACATGGCGTCCCGCAAGTATGGATAGACAAACATGTAGTCAGGCAGCAATGCCAGAGTGACAAGATAAACGAGGCGTCACAAGTGCTCGTGAACATCAGAGGTGTTATGAAACAAATCTTCTGTTTGAAGTAGTAAGTAATCTTGGTGTAGGTATGTAAGTGCAAGCTGTTAAAATCACAGCCAGTAGCTAATCTACCATTTTCTATTTCTTTCTTCTTTTGTTGCCATTTGTTTCAACTGGTAATAGTGAATAGTGTGATAAATGTTTGTCGAGGCCCGACTTGATCGTTCTTGCCTGCAGAGAACACTTTGTTTCTAGACATGCCTAGTTTCAAGAACTAATATGTGACGATCGAGAATAAGAAAGCTGTTACTTGGTGAATGATGTGTTCTAAAATGCATCGTTTGAACAAACATTGTACGTGTGAAGCAATGATTAAAAAAGGAAGGCAATGTAACCTCACTCTGTAATTAGCACTGTGTACTTTGCAGACTTAATGATACATATTATGGACTTCAACTTGTCATACTTGGGTGGAGTGGAGAGGTTTCTTAGTTGGAAGAAGTTGAGAGAAAAATTAATTACCTGACCACCAACACTCTCAAAACAATACGCTTTACTTCTACTCACTGAAACCTCAGTTTGCAGATCTCCCTCAGAAGAAGTGGAACAGTAAAGGAACTTCACAATCTCATACAAAAAGAGGAATTTCATTAGAGAGCAATATTACAAAATATTGTTATGCTGTTATGATTTTGATAAAGCAAGAAGCCTATTGTTGAACAATGGAAGGGAGTATTTTGCAGATACAGATATAGTAGTGTCATATTTCTAAATACAATCAAATGATCTTCAGACAAGCGTACTCCTCTTCATCAAATAAGTTAATTTTCCTCAAAAGTTCAAGACGAATTTTGCCAACATCATTCAAGACAATATAATTACAACGTTCTAAAGGCAGATATTTTTCTGTAATGTTGGACTGCATAATATTTTACATACTTTCCACCATTAACGTAGCTTTCTGGGTGGATGTGTTTTGCGCTTTGGAAGCCTAAAAGTACGGCCGAGATACGGACACGACAGTGCGCACATAATGCCTCACCCTAGCCTACAGACCACTAAGATATACAAACTGCCTATGCCTAGACTTTTCGTGTCGCCCTGGTGGTGGGGGACCGAAGCTCGGGGTTTTGGAGGTCTGGAGGGTATCGCTGCCATGTAGGAGAAGTCAGAACTAAATTCTTCAGACAGAAGGCAGGTAGCTAGCTGAGTAATATTCCGGATGTCGCCTTTTGTCGAAGGGACTTGCAAGGGTGGTTAGGGGGAAGGGAGTGGTATAGTAGAGGGTTGAGACTCAAGGTCGTCTGGCAGAGGGCAATAAACGGCAACAAAGCTACAATGCAGAAGCTACCCCAGTCGCCTGGTCTTCGGATGAGAATATACACAGCGCAGAACCGAAAATTTCCTCACCACACTGCTGGGTCATTCCATTGTCACCGGTGTGACTTAACAGACAGTTTCAAACACAGAAAAAACTAACTATCTGAAAATGAAATATGTTCTTGTGCAGTTCATTAATAAACCACTAAGTTACTGTTATGTATTTGGTTCATCCGCCATAACTGTTTATCCCGTGTTGCCAACTATATCACCTAGTCGACAGTACACTACACCACACTCTCCTTAATTGACTACCCTAATTAAACAGTATATTATTTTACACTCGTACACAATGTCCCTAATAGTGTGTGTTTATCAGCCTAGCTGTCCCCATTACCACTCCCATCGATCTGGAGGATGTCTTGCCCTGCCACTGCGTCGAAGAGGTCTCATGCCTGCTGCCTTTTCCAACTCCATTTCGAACCCCCTGAACTCTTCTTCTCCATCCTCGGTGTCCGCCCTCAGTGCAACAGCTCCATCCTCACTGTCCTCCCGCTGGGTTGATTGCAGTGATGTGGATATTGTTGACTCTACCACGAACTCCTCTGTGGTTATCCCTTTGTCTCTCTTCCCTGCCACATCAGGAGCTGGTGCCCAATTGACTGCCTGCTCTCTTCTCCGGGATGGAGATGGGTAGCTTGCTGCCCCACCTGGAGAGTATTCCGGTATCTGTTCTCGCAAGTGACTCACTCGAAGGTGATTCCGATGGCTAAATCTCACCACTTCCCCTACCTTAACTCTATAAGTCATGTGAGTAATAACTTACATAATATATCCTTGGTTCCATTGTGCTTGTTCCCCCCAGACACACTTCACCAACACTGGATGTTCTACCTTGAATTGTGGTTTCCCTTTCTCGGTTGACTCCTTCCCCTTTGTTTCTGGTACTCTGGTAAACTGGATCTTATTAACTGCAATTTGGTGTGTGGCTTTTTCTTTAAAAACATCTCTGCTGGTGATTTCCTTGTCCCTAAGTCAGGTGTATTATGGCATACAAACAACCACTTGTCGATAGTATATTGTAATGACTGTGTCCCCAGTTGACCCGCATTCTCTAGGGCATGCTTTAAAAGTGCATTTTTCACCGTCTGTACTGTTCTTTCTGCAGTACCGTTTAACTGTGGATGAAATGGAGGTGTCAACCGTAGAGTAATACTATTAGCCTCACAGAATTGCCCAAACTCCTCAGAATGAAACTGTGGCCCATTATCCGCTACCATCATTTCCGGAATTCCATATGCCGCAAATGCTGTATGCAATTTCTCAATTGTTTTCTCAGTTGTCGTACTGGTCATTGGCCACACTTCCACCCACTTGGAGTACGTGTCCACTAATAATATAATGTTTGTTCCCTTCTTTCTCTGCAAAGTCAATATGTACCAGTTCACCCACCCGAGAAGTTTCAGGCCATAATACCATAGGCCAACTTGCCTGACTCCCAGCGGACAGCTGACATGCCTTGCACGTTTTCACTTTTTCCTCTATCTCCTTGTCGAGTCCCCGCCACCACACATAGCTTCTTTCCAGCATCTTCATACGTACAATACCATGGTGGCCCTCCTGTAACATTTGCAGCACCGATGCTCGCAGCACTGTTCGAATAATCACCTGGTCTGCCCACAAGACACAATTTTCCTCCACATATAACTCATACTTTTGCAGGCGTAAGATGTAAAGCTGGGATCCGTAATCAGATTTGGCCACCCGTCCATGGTGTAGCTCTTAACCCGTTTTAGAACACTGTCCTGTTCCGTTTCCCAAGCAATTTCAGTTGCTTTGATTGGCAGGTTTTGAACTGGGTAGAGCTGAAAAACCGGCTGCTCCAGTGTATGCGCCTGTGGTAAAGGTAACCGGGACAATGCATCTGCATTTCCCATTTCCGCCCCTTTCCTATACTCAATTGAGTAATCATACCCTGACAGCAGCAACACCCAATGTTGCAACCTGGCTGCCGCCAGAGTTGGAACCGCCGCCTTCTGCCCAAATATAGTAGTCAACGGACGGTGGTCAGTGTACAACGTGAAGTGCCTGCCATACAAGTATTTATGGAACTTTTGCAATGCTAACACTATAGTCAAGGCTTCTTTCTGTAGTTGACAGTAGCCTTGTTCTGCTTTGGAAAGGGTCTTGGAGGAAATCAGATGGGTCGCTCAGTATTGTCAGGCATCCTGTGTGACAACACTGCCCCGACTCCGTACTGAGAGGCATCACTTGACACCACCACTGGTTTCTGTAGGTCAAATGGTATCAAGAATGGAGCTTGGATGGTCCACTGTTTACTATCCTCAAATATCTGTTGACACTGAGTATTCCTGTCCCACACTGCTCCATGCCCCAACAGATTGTATAGTGGTTTCAATCGACCTGACATACATGGCACAAATCTGGCATAGAAATTTATCAGCCCTAAATATGCCTGTAACTGTGACACTGGTGTTGGTTTTGGGGCTTCCCTTACTGCCTGTTGCAATTCCTGTGCTGGTCTTATGCCCTCCTTACTGATAACATAACCCAAGAATGCCACCTCTTTCTGCAGAAAATGGCACTTTTCCCGTTTTACCCTCACCCCATGTTCTTCCAACCGTTTTAACACAGCTTCGAGTGTACGTGCACAGTTCCTCAGAGAGCTCCGATGATAAGAATATAATCTAAATACGCTACAAACATTGGAATATCCTGCAAAATCTGTTTAATTACTGTCTGAAATATACCTGGTGCACTCGACAGCCCAAATGGCACTCTTCTGTAACAATACAGTCCCCTATGGGTATTTATGGTCACCAACTCCTGTGAATCTTTACCAACTAATAACTGTTGGTACGCATTTGACAAGTCCAAAACACAAAACATCTCTCCATTAGCCAGGGACGCAAAGATATCTTCCATACATGGTAGGAGCTGGCGTGCAACTTCGGCCCATGGGTTTACAGTCGGCTTGAAATCTGTGCATAACCTGACCTCTCCACTAGCTTTTGGTACCACCACCAAAGGGCTTGCCCAGTTAATGTATGCCACTTTTTCCAATATATTTTGCTCTTCTAAATAAGTCAGTTCTTTCCCCACTTTCCCCTTAAGTGCATATGGCACCGCCCGTGCCTTCAGAAATACTTGTGTCGCCCCTTCCTTAAGTGTGAAGTTTGCTTGAAAGTTTTTGATTCCTCCGAATGTTCCATCAAATATTTCTGCATACCTAGTCAGTAATGTCTTCAGCAGATCTACACATAGCCCTTCTTCCTGTACATCTTTGTGAAGTACTTGATCCCAAACCACCACATAGATACTATTCCAATCAAGATGTAAATGCTTCAGCCAATCTCTTCCCAATAATGAAGGTAGTCCTTGTCGTCCTAAGTCCACCACCAAAATTGGCAAGCGCTTTTTCTGCTCTTCATAGCACCCTTTACCGGTAACACATCCCCTGAATATGTACGCAACTGTGTGTCCACGCTTTATAGTTGCAAATGAGGCAAGTTTGTTTGAAATGTTTCATTAGATACCAGCGATACTGCTAAACCGGTATCCACCTGCATCACCAACGGCTTCCCTGAGACCATGACAGACACCCTGTATCCTTCTGTAGATCTTCCTTTCTGCTGCTGTACCATAAACAAGTCGTAAATCCCATCCTGGCCACCATTACCTTCCCCGACTTTCCACTCTAGCACTCCATATACATTCGCCCGCTTTTAGGAACATTTCTTGGCCAAATGTCCCACTTTCGAACACTTGTTGCACTTGTACTGAGCGTACGGGCATGTTGCTGCTAAATTATCCTTGTTACCGCAACGAAAACATTCTCTCGGTGTGCCTGTACTACGAGACGTACTACTACTCACTGCCTGTTTGTTTTTCGCGCGCACTTTACACACCACTTCTTCAGAAGTTTGATGATGGCCTTGAAATAACCTTTGTTGTTTCTCCGCTTGCTCTAAAGTCGTTGCCAAAGCATACGCCTGTTTCAGTGTATATTCTTGCTCGATGAGTTTTTGCTGAATATGTACACTTCGTATTCCACTTACAAAACAATCCCAAATGCTTCTGTTAGAAATGTGCCAAAATTACATGTTGCAGCCGAATATTTAGTGGCTACTAGGAATTCAGCGATCGACTCTGTTTCTTTTTGTACTCGTCCATGAGATTTAAGTCGTTCCGCGATAACCAGTGTCTTAGGGCAGTAATGATTAAGAACTGCCACTAGTTTCTCGAATGTTTTGTTGCCTGGTTCGTCTGGATCCATTAAGTCCCGCACGACTCCAAATGTGTTTCTCCCGATGACCGACAGCAATACCACCACTTGTTTCTTCTCAGGTACCGAGTTGGTATCAAAATAAAGCTGTAACCACATTAAATATGAAACTATATCATCTGCACGCTCATCAAACTCGTCTATCCGACCAAACGAAGCCATTTCTCCCAAAAAACGTAACTTTCCTTGGCTAACCAGCTCGTCGCCACTGTTATGTATTTGGTTCGTCCGCCATAACTGTTTATCCCGTGTTGCCAACTTTATCACCTAGTCGACAGTACACTACAGTTGCCATACATAATGAATACACAAATAATAAAATACAATTTAATCAGGCGAAGTTATCATTAGAAATCCTTGCCTCAAGGGTGTCACAAATTTTGGACTTCTTGTAACAGTTTTCTATTTGAACTAATAATTCTGTGAATACAATACCAACAAAATTACAATTCGTTTAAGACTACATTTGTACAAACCTGTAGTTTTTAAATATCTAAACAGCTAAATAAAATTATTAATTAATTTTGCATTGTACCGACAGTGTGGTCCCGTCACGGCTGCGACCAAATGGTTTGTGCAAGCGGAAAAGTTTTTTAATGTTGTTCTATTATCGTCCAGCATGTTTTATTCATTAAGATGTTAACACACACAAACTAGCACAAGTTCACAGACAAAAAATTATACTTAGAACTGAAACAAAAGGAAAATACAATCCAAAAGTTTATCTGGAAGTGCATTAGTGTGTTTTTCAGACATAAATTATTCTTCTTTATTAGCGTTACCTTAAATCTGCATATTTAAATACACTGGGAAGACTTTCTTTATTCATGTAACGAATGTTACCACTGTTTGCCATGAAGAGTTAACCATTGGTATCACAAAGTACGAATTGCAAACCAATTTCAATTCCCATCTTTAGCAGATAACACCAATTTTTTTTCCATTTTAGCTTTCCTGGTTAATCAAGGAGTAAGTGTCTTCCATTTTTTTTTTGTTTCTGGCCTGATTTATCCTTCATCTCATTACATTACTGTGGCTATATCTTTAGAAGCTTCACTGAGAGTCTGAATACACCTCGGAATACTTGAATCTATGGGTTCATTCGTCAAAGTAATTTGATTTTTTTAAAATTTAGAAAGGTACTTGCAGGTTGTGTGAGATATTGGAACCACAAAATCTGGTTACAGTTATTTCTAATATGACTTCCTAGTGAACATAGTATTGCGAAGATCACTGGTATTTGTAAATATCTCACAAGTTTCGGCTATTTTCGTGGCAATGTAAAAAGCATAGGCATAACAAGTAATGTTCTTGGACATAGTTCAAAGGATAACAGAGTTTGTATTATAACACAGCAGACAGATTTAGATCAAACACAACTAAATCCTGGAGCTTAACTGATCCTGAAATTACTTTATCATGCCCTACGGTTCTCAATCACACAACTGGTTACAATAAAATTACTAAAAATTATCTACAATAATTTGACGCAGTGTCCGGTGAGAGTGAGGTAGGAACAGAGCTGTGTTGGAATGCTCTGGGTGCCACCCGGTTAAGAATGTAGCCGGGAACACGAGGCTCGATGGGTCGTGGTCTGTTCGTGCCGGCTTGCCCCTCTCTCACCTGGCGAGTCGAAACAGCAGCGTATCGAGAAAAGCACGGAGGACCTGGAGAAAACTACACCTTACATGGACATTTACGGGGCGATCCACACCCCCATACCTAGGGCCTTAAGCGAGCCAGTTTTAAATGGCAAAACAAAGTAGAACACTGGGCCGTATAGTTGCACATGCGCGTTACGTAATTCTCGTTGGACGAATCAGAGTCCCGCAGCACGCCACGTCTCTCTAGGTCCGTCCGTCGCAGCCGCTGCTTCCAGACTGCCTTCTTTATGAGCTGGTAGAGGGAGGGGGCAGCATAGCCATGTGTCCTGCACTGGCAGATGGCCGTGCGGCGACTGGGATGGCAGGTGTCGCACGTCGGTGTCAAGTTCACATAGCTCTGCTGCTGTCACTGATCTGCCACACACACTTAAGTACCGCACATCTCCCATTACCAACCAGCGCACACATTTCCGTTCGTTCCACTGTTCGGGGTTGACTACTTCTTCCTGCTGGCCATTTGTGCTAGGCTCGGACGAGTGTAACTGGGGTTACCTGCTGCGTCGGTGTCGTGGATGGCATCGAGGGATCTCTTCTGGTTCCTCGATGTTTATGGTAAAAGTCGTACTCTCTAGTGGTGCATCCAGTTCCCACACTTCACGGACGATGTGTTGGAGTCTCGGCTCTTGCTCATCAGGCATGGTCACTATTGGTTCGGCTTCCTGCGGCGGTGGTATGACACCAGGCATCGACGGGAAAAGTAACGCCAGTCCCAGAGTCTTGTCACATCTGCTTTGCAAGTGTTGTCACTCTCCACTTGGTGTGGTATCTCAGTTTGTGGTTGTAAGGTGTCGTCCAGTGTGGCCTGTGTCACTCCGTCTGTATCCGTCTCCTCGTCAGCCGGCATGATAGGAACCACCCTTAGTTCGTCAACGATGGATTTTTCGGAGGTGCCTGTCCCCATCTCGGACCAGGTAGTCGTGTTGTCCAAGGCGTTTTCACACTGTGTGGGGTCCTGTCCAGCGAGGTGCTATGTCCCAAACAGAAGTTTCTTTTGCTGGCCGACAATAGATGGTTCCGAGCATATACCATTGTCTCTACCTCCAGGGGTGCAGGCGGGTTTTCTGACACTGGCAGAACTTTTCGCACATATGCCTCCTGACGTTGGCAGGCAGCAGTGAGTTCGGCATCTCGGCGCTCGCCTTAGTCCTCTGCATCCTGAGGGACCTCTGGCATGGGTTCTCCTGGAAGCGGTAGGTTGCGCCTCTGCACGAGGGTTGCCGGTGCCTGCCCTGTGGCGGCATTCACCCGACGTCTGAGGCAGAACAGAGCCTCGCCCAGATGCTGGTCCCATTGTGAGTGATCTTCTTCAACACGCAAGCACAGTTGGACCTTCAGCTCCTGGTTCCGCCTCTCTGTTGGATTAGCACAAGGGTGGTACACCGGTGTCGTATGGTGCTCCAGTTGTAGTTCGCGGCACCACCTCCTCCACTGTCTACTAAGAAACTGTAAACCATTGTCTGTTAGTAGTGTTCGGGAGTACCTCCATCGTGCAAAAAATTCCTTCTGGAGCACTTATGTACTTGTTTGACTACAGGTGTTTGTTAGTGGATATGCCTCCACCCAGCGAGAGAACATGTCAGTTACCACTAATATGAAACAATACCCCTTGGTGGTGCGGGATACGGTCTCATCAAGTCCAATGCTGCAGCTTCGAACTGAGTAGTGGGAAGGTGGGAGGATTGTTGTATGGTTCCATCTGCTCTCCGTGCCTTTTTCTGCTGGCAGTACTGGCAGCCTCGTACGTAATCCCGCACATCCACTCTTGAGTCCACGCCAGTGGAAATACTGCATTACATTCTGCACTGTCTAATCTACCCCAAGATGCCCTGCTAGTGTATCACTGTGTGCGAAGTTCAAGACTATCTCTCTCACCTCGGGGGCCACAAACACTTCCCATGCCGTCTCCACACCTGGCGGCCTCGTTTCTAGCACTTGATCCCTTACTCGAACACACTTTACATTACTCTCGGCGCACTTGGCTATTAAGCGCAATGCTGTAAGAGAAGTTTTTTGTGTGTTAAGGACATGATTATTCACAGCAGACCAGGTAGTCAGTCTTGACGAATGTGTGATCGCCTGTAGTGAGGCGTGTTCCTTTGTTTCGACTTTCCTCTGCTGAGTTGAAGAACGCTCAGGAGGAAACATCACTGCCACGTCGTGGTCGTCCATGATGGTTTAAGCCGGGTTTGGATCCCATGACAAGTGATCGGGAAGTTCATTGTCAACTCCGCTGACATGCTCAATCGTAAAATCAAACGACTGTAGTAACAGTGCCCAGCCGATAAGTTTACCCCTCCTTCCCTTCATCGTGTCCAGCCACGTCAGACACTTATTGTCTGTCCGTACCGTGAACTTTCTTCCTTCTAGGTGAGGGTGGTATTTACGAAGAGCCAAAACTACCACCAGGCACTCTCGCTCATTGCTGTGATAGTGACGTTCTGCTTCTCCGAACTTGGCATTACTGTAGTTTATGAGTCGTGACCTGTCGTCAGCTAGCTGGTATAGGACTGCGCCAGCACCTTCTGGGCTGGCATCAGTCTGGACGTAGAGGCGCTTCTCAGGGTTGATGAGAGACAAAGCGTGACACTGAGTGAACTGCGATTTCAACTCTTCAAATGCCTTCCGGGTATGTTCGTTCAAGGCATATTTTCTTTTTACAGACAAGTCAGTGAGAGGGGCGACGATTGTGGCGAAGTGCTATACTCAACTTTATAATGAGTGTGGGAAGTATGTGCAACTTAAGATGTACTGTAATATAAATAAATCAAAATTACTAAACATTGTACGAGGTGAGTTGCAGTACATTTAGGATAAGATACATTTAACACCTTTAAAACTGTAATAATTTGTAGATAAGTGGTTAATTTGACAAATCTGACAAAATAGTCATTTATTACCAAAAACACAGATGCCATTCCCTACAAATGTATAGCTACAGAATACCCTTAGCATTGCACGGTCCCATGTTTCAATAGCATATTTAACTAAACCGTTGTGTAGGAACGAACATCTTGAAATGTAGAAACAATTTTACTTACATATATCAGGGTTATAATATTCAATCAACTAATTGTTTGTAATGTAATAATATGCCTCGACTACTCAATTACAAGATACAATTAAAACTTAAACTAGGACCTCTGGCCTTGGAGAAAACGTCTGTTCAAAATGAAACTTTAACTCATTACATTTCACTGGCTCAGATAAATAACAGGTTTTGCCGAAACAGTTCAAACAGTCAATCCAAGTGGCGACTCAAAAGTTCAATAAAATTTAAATAGGTAATTTGAAGTTGATCTTACAGTCTTGTAGGCGATGGCTTTAAGCTCACTCCAATTACAAATTCTATAAAACTAAACCAAGAATTGCCTCTTCTTAAGGCGGCTAGAATTATTGTCATTATTATTCTGCCTAGTGCTCTCTCCCTTGAGTTAACTAATTTAGGTTGATGGCAGATTAAATATTGATTTCACAGGACCTATCTGCCATGACATCTTGGACCATTCAAAGGGAGATAGAATGACAAGAAAATTACATTACTGCTACAATGCAATAGTTTAAAATTGGCTGGCTCAAGGGCTTTGTTGCCTAAGAGGTTTCAAACCTCTAAACATAGAGATATGAGTAGTCTACTTATAACTGTTCCATAATTACTGCATTCACAAAATGAATTTACATGACTGTAAATACCATAAAATTATTAAACATAAAAACAATATTATAAGATTATTTCGGGTAGTAGTTATTATCTGAAATTAATTTAAAATTCATACAATCCATTTAAATATAAATTAGCTCATCAGCATATACTATGTAAATAGTACAAGAAAATTATCTGTAATACCATTACAGTGCGGTATGTAGTTCCTCAACCAGTTCGTTAACCCAATGAACCGTTGCATTTGTTTCCTGGTCGTCGGAAATGTGCTGTTGGTAATTTTGTCCAGGTG
Source organism: Medauroidea extradentata (assembly GCA_003012365.1). NCBI lineage: Eukaryota > Metazoa > Arthropoda > Insecta > Phasmatodea > Phasmatidae > Medauroidea > Medauroidea extradentata. Next base: position 17,291 of record PNEQ01038457.1, on the reverse strand, counting down.
TTCGGGATGGGCGTAGTTACCATTCGGCCAGATCACATGCCCCAGGAAGACGACGGAGGTTCTACCGATGTGGCACTTCTGGGGCGAGACGACAAGTTGGTGCACAGCCAGTCGTTCTAACATTAAACTCAGATGGCGAACATGGTCCTCCCATGTCCGGGTCAAGACGATGACGTCATCGAGGTACGCTGCGACAAACTCCCCGATGTACCCCTCCAGCACCTGCGTCATCATGTACTGGAAGGTTGAGGGAGCGCACTTCAGCCCAAATGGCCTCTTCCGAAACTAAAAGTTGCGCCCGTCTGGTGTCATAAAGGCTGTCTTCTCACAGTCTTCCGGATGTATCGGTACTTGCCAATAACCTGACTTTAAGTCTAACGTCAAGAACACTCGGCCATCACCCTGTCCTGCCAAGGCCTCATCAATACTGATCTGTGGTGGAGGGGCACTCTCTGTCACCAGGTTCAGTGGACGGAAATCAGCTCAAAAGCGCAGTGTCCCATCCTTCTTCGGCACAAGTACAATGCAGGTATTATTTCGACTGTTGGACGGTTCGATTACACCCTCCTTTAGCATCTCTGCGACTTGCTCCCGGATGACCCATTGTTCATGCATCCCGTAGCCTCTGGAACCAGTGTAGACTGGGTCTGGATTAGGTGTCAGTATGGGGTGCTCAGCTGCTATGGTTGTCTGAAGTAGGTCGGAGAAAGCTAAGACATCTTTCCGTTCATCCAAGCAAGTTTGTATCGCTGTCCTGCATTCGGCTGGGACCTCGTTGTCCAGGTCGCCCAAGTGAATTTTGTGTTGGTTGGTATTCGGCCACCGGTTGACAGTATATACTGTTCGTCGTTCCCCGGCTTCCACGTGTACCCTCTTTGCTGCGACCTCTATCACTGCTTCTTGTTGCTGCAGCCATGGTTACCCCAGCACGATGGGCTCTCGTAGGCCATCCAAGACCAAGGCTTCGATTTGCGATGTCTGGTCGCGTATCAGGATCGTCAGGTCAGTTACGCCCTGTGTGGTACTGTGCTTCCATCTGGTGGTCAGCTGTAGCATGCAGGGTCCAGGTCGGATCTGTGATGGATTAACGAATGTGGATGCGACGAACATATGGCTGGTGGCAGTATCAACTAATGCAGCAGTTGGTTGGTTGTTGACTTCGATCAGGATGCGGAGTAACTGATATTCCTCGACAGTTAATTGTCCAAAAAATGGCTCTGAGTCGGTGTTGGTCATGATCAGGTGTGTCAGGCGGTTGAAAGCGGGGAGGTCAGCAGCTGGCCTGCCTCCCCGCCTTAGGCGTTTCCCGACGGCAGGCATGTGGCATTCCTAACAGGGCAGTCGCGGTGCCAGTGAAACGTGTTCGTTGAGCAGGTGTGGCACTGTGGGGGTCGAATGTCCTGTCGCAAGAGTCATGGGGCAGGGGCAGACACAGGGTAGGCCGACCGCGGCGTCTCAATCGCGAGTTGTTGTCTTCGGCCCGGTGGTGTGCCGCTATCACGCATATTTCTGGTGATTGGGGCCTCTTCGTCCGCCCGTCCTAGTGTCTGTAATGGACATCACCTCAGCCGATTGACGGCCCTGTCGGCGACGATTGCTCGACGAACGTATCCCTCCACACTTTCACCATTCACTTCTGCCAAAAATGGTTGGGGTTCCAGTTGCAGACGCAGGGTTATGCTGCTTAGTGCATCCTCCAGCGGCGTTGTTCGATAGATCCACCGGAACAGCTGGGGCCTGTTTCATAAAACTACAAGTTTACAAGCTACATGTTACAAGTATAATCTTTACAAGTCTCATTCACAAGTGTTTCTGAAAGAAAAATTTTCGACTTGTAAAATGAAATTCCTTGTTACAAGTCATTTGTAATTTTTCTGTCTTAATTTACTATATTTTGTGTTCTATGTCTGTGATATATATTTGTTCCAGCTTGGCTTTGTTATGAGAAATAATGGAGAGTATTTTCATACTTTAGTAACAAAATGATAAGTTAATTTTCCGAAATGTTCGCAAATACTCTAATTTGTGTAATATTATTTATATTACAGTCATCCCTACCCGATAATTCAGCACAGTTTATAATATTCTAAATTCTAATATCCAACATATGCCTCTAAACATTTCTCAAGATCTAATAAAACCTTAATTGTGTTCATAAAGCAGTGACTCACGTTATGTTACCATAAGTGAGTGCTTCGTGGTACTATCATTACAGTATTGTGCTAGCGATAAGAAGCTATTCTGTTAAATCAGTTACTTCAGAGGGTGATTGGATATATTACAACATGTAGGTTAGGAACTGAAAAAAATTAACTAATTTATTTTCAAATATCGTTTAAACACAATATGAAGTGTTGATTTAATATTCTTCTTACTGCACAATGTATTCAAAACAAAAACACATTTGTACAAGACACGAAAATGCAGTAGGCGACATATTTATTTGAGTAGCTCTTGTTCTCTCTAAACCTGAAATTATAAGTGTTATCTTCCATATCAATTTAAGTAAATACAGTAAATTTTAAAAACAACTGAAAACATATTACAACATAAAAACAACTTTCTCGGCATTAAATATAAACTCCATCATTCGTCTGTTCAAACTTGTAAATATTTTTACCTAGGCCGGAAGACTTGTATAAAATTGTGCCATATTTACAAGTGTTCGTTCATGCAAGTATTTTTGCGAAACACAGTCACCACTAGACTTGTAAAAAAGACTTGTACAACTGCACTTGTAGCAACTAGTTTTGACTTGTAGCTTTATGAAACGGAAAATACCAATTTTTTACAAGTTACAAGTGAATTCACTTGTAACTTGTAGTTTTATGAAACATGCCCCTGGATTTTCGTGGCTATGAAACTCTCTGTCGACTCTTTGTCCTTTTGTCGTTCACTATAAAATCACGCTTGACAGTCTGCTATAGCCTCTGCGGACCCAAACTGATACAGTAGGTCATTCGCGAACTCGTCCCATGTCATTGTTGCATATCCCCATATTCTCCACCAGTCCTTTGCAGCACCATGCAAGTTGCTAATCGCATGATCAACCCACTCCTCGTACACTACGCCGTAATGTAAACACTGTGTTTCGCACGGCTGCAGAAACTGGTCCACGTCCTCGTGCATGTGTCCAGAGAACTCGGCAAGTTTCATTATGTCCCCACTCTCGTGGCGGGTTGTTGCGACAGCTCGACGCGCAGTCGTTGAGGTGCTGGGGGAGGGGTGATAGGGTGTTAGGTTTGTAGCTTGTGACATATGACCTTGAAGCAGGAGAGGGGGCCTCGATTATACACAAGTTGCGCAAACCAACACGCCCTCACTGAACGTGACAAGTTCCATGGCGTTTGAACATCTGCGGTGGCGTCTTGTTCGACACGTCACACAAGTGGCCATCTCCTTCCCTTGTCTGTCACATGTTAGCGAGTCACATACTTCGGCTTTCCTTGGCGGGTTGTGGTCAATAAGCTTCTCCACTTTCATGCTCCGGTTCCCCTTCCGGTTCTCCATGGCACATGTGCAGCACTGTTGCAAAACTTGTCCGAAAAGTAAATCAGGGAAGGTTGGTAATCCACACCTAACACAGTCCTTGCTACTCATTGTGTGCGATGATTCGATTTATTTCTATATCTAGCTCCGTGTATTGTTTCCTGTTGTCACTGATGTGCGGGCTGTGATGTAGCTGGCTAAACAATGCAACTGTGGTGATCCTGTGATGAAGTGTCATCTTCCAGTCCTTCTCTGTGTAGGTTGTACTTCGATTTACACTGCGATATTCACACCAAAGCGTTGGGCGCCATGACGCCGTGTCCGGTGAGAGTGAGGTAGGAATGGAGATGCGTTGGAATGCTCTGGGCGCCACTCGGTTAAGCGTGTAGCCGGGAACACCAGGCTCGATGGGTCGTGGGCTGTTCGTGCCCGCGTGCCCCTCTCTCACCTGGCGAGTCGAAACATATGCGTATCGGGAAAAGCAGGGAGGACCTGGAGAAAACTACACCTTACATGGACACTTATGGGGCTGTCCACACCCCCATAATCTAGGGCCTTAAGCGAGCCAGTTTCAAATGGCAAAACAAAGTAGAACACTGGGCCGGATAGTTGCACATGCGCATTACATAATTCTCGCTGGACGAATCAGAGTCCCGAAGCGCGCCACGTCTCTCTAGGTCCGTCCGTCACAGCCGCTGCTTCCAGACTGCCTTCTTCATGCGCTGGTAGAGGGAGGGGCCGGCGAAGCCATGTGTCCTGCAATGGCAGATGGCCGTGTGGCGGCCGGGATGGCAGGTGTCGCACGTCGGTGTCAAGTTCACACAAGCCCTGCCACCGTCACTGATCCACCACACACTCTCAAGTACCGCACATCTTCCATTACCAACCAGCGCACACCTGCCACTGACACACTCTGCGAACACCTGCCGCGACCATGCGCAGCTACACCTGGCCTGTGGCCTGGTATGACGACAAATTATAATTACAATACTCTCCAAAAAACTCCAAATAACAGGAAGACTGAAATAAGTCATTATTCTTAGCTCTATAATCAAAATTGTACTTCTTACTTTACTTCTGAAGAAGCCAGACATATCCGTGACAGAAAACATGTCACGCCCGTGACACCATTATTATTGTTTTAAACTAATTATTTCACACTCTAAATATTTTTATTCAATGATGTACACACTTGACGTTGTTATGTCATAATATGTCTGGGTTAACAAAATCAGTTTCTCTTCTATGGAAACTTTTGTGTTTTCTTTACGAGTGTGACATAGACCACTCTTAGCCTAAAATCTCTGAAAAGATAATAATTATTCTACAAAAACTGTAAGGGTATTGTGACTTGTGCCACCTTCCGCCGCCTATAACTTCAAATTCCTTTTTTCTCAATTTCTTAACATAGTAAGGACACGTCACAGAGATTTTCCTATGTTGTTGATTTTCGTGTTATTTGTCTGATTATGTAACAGGTACTGTGTGGGGTTTCATTGGCATAGTTAATTTTGTATTACGATGTGTACACGGGGTATAACAAGGTAGGTAGGGAAGTGGTCTACGAGTGCAATGGTTTGGTGCCTGACTAGTGCCAACCACTACCCCACAACGGACCAAGTATTCTAAATACTATGCAAGTGCAATCTACACAAGGATCTTGTGTGTGTGCAAAACCCTGTTCGAGATGTAAACTCAACTACCTGACTAAAATTTACACTTAAGGAACCTAAATGTATTCTGTAAATTTTGCTTATTTTTGTGATGTACTGACTGCCAAAACGCTTTAGAATAGTTTGAGTTGCAAATGATTTTGTATATTCAAGTGTAGATGTTGGAGGTTAGGTATACGTTTAATCTGAACCTAATTTGGTATGTATTCAAATGAATGGTGATTTTTGGCATATATTTCTATTTCACGAAGTTTTCACTTTTCCTAGGCCTGATGAGAGGGAGAGAATGTGTCGCAGTGTGCAGAAAGGCATAACAGCCAAAACTCTTAGAACTCCTAGTGTGGCTGTTCCACCATACTGACATCTCCCCCCAGGAGTTAATATTTGCAATTTATGTTTATTTATTTTCATTGTTATTATTAATATAAGCTAAAACATGTCAGCATTATCTATGTTTGCCTTCTGTAATTTCTCCTATAGTTTAGTTCGCACTGGTTCATGTTAGTTAGTGTGTGCTAGTGGTTCCAGAAGGAGTATGTCCAGTAAAAGCATCGACAGGCGCGAAGTGCGGTTCGCCAATAGCGAAGCAGGGTTTTTTGTTTAAGGGCAATTTTTTTTGGGGGGGGGGGGACGGGAGGATGGAGAATGACGATGATCGAGAAAA
>PNEQ01038457.1:0-11365 GCA_003012365.1 Medauroidea extradentata | reverse complement strand
GCCAGTTTTTCCAGAAATGACTGCCATTTCTGCCCATGCTCTACGAGTAAGGGCAGAACTGGCAGCAATACAAAAATGTCACGCGTGACGTCACCTGAGGATGCATGTTCAAAACACTCACTCGTCCCATGCTGAATAGTGATACAATTTTTGTCCTTGCTGAGTAAAAAGTATATATGCCAGTTTTGCACTAACAATACATTGTTGTTGACCAACACACAGCAACGAGTAGATCGAGTAGGTTTTCGTAAGTGCCTCATATGGAATTGATATTTGAAGAACGAACAGATTTGAATGAAAACGATTACGTGCGTTGATTCCGGGTGTAAAGAGAGAACAAGTATGTGAAATACATCTGCTACTGTTATATTTCATGAGTAAAAAAGGCCATGTTTTACATTAACATAGTGTAAATTATGTGTTTACGCAGATAAACCTAGTGAACATGGAAGAACAGCCACATATATTATTTACGCATATGTACGTCATTGACAATGTTCTACTGCTTGCTAATAGCAATAAAACAAACACATTTGTCATTAAATGTTAAGTAAATAGCAGAAACTAGCATAATGTTAGTTTAAACAATGAAGCCCATGCACAAGTTTTAATATTATTCCAAAACTTTGTTCCCCAAACAACGTAGAGTGAGACAAACATGGTACATCTGCTATTCGATAAATCATTTTATCTCCATTGCTCTTCAAACTTCGAGTAAAATACATTGGCTCTTATGGAGGAAACAATGTAATGGGCTACAGTGACTACGTGTATAAGCGTTCAAGCAACAAGGGCACAAATACACTGACTTCAAGTGTTTGCCTGGGGGCAGTATACGATATAGCCACCCCCAGGTAATAATCCAGTAACAGAAGAACTGTGCAAATTCTTTTGTTTTCCGAATTAATTAAAATTACCATTGTCACGAACTAAGCTAGATAATGTTGTAGCGTACTCGTAGTTCTTTTGTAAATAGTGACGAGGTTAACCTAATGGTAAACTTAAATCAAACCTACGTTATAGTTTTATGGTCATTGTTTAAATAAATCCAAGATTACGTTATGTGATTTTGTATAATGACTTACGATTTCGTCTACGAGTTGTTTTGCACATTAAATGCCTTTTCCAGGCATTTAGTGAAGAAATCTTGAAACACATCAATATGGGAAATTGACAGTAAAATCGTAGAATGTAAATTTCGTATTATATGGAGAAAATTAACAAAACTTGTCCTTTAACAAGTCAAGTTATGTTATCATACAAAATGTTGCAGAATAGGCCTACTAAGGACGAACATGTCATCACTACAAGAGTGCAGAAAGGCATTAAAAATAGGATACCAAAATTAGTAATTTTAACCATTTTATGTTAGGCCTAGCTCAAGATGTTGTTTTAACACTTTCTTCAAAGAGTATTTTATAGTTACAACTTCATTTTAGGAGGCAGAGGTACAGAAATTTGCAGGGTAAGGACACACAACATTGTAGGATGTGAGTAGGCTACTATACATGTGAGGCAGGGAAATATAAAATCATGAAGCAGGGGTATAGAAGTACATAAGGAAGAGGAACAGAAAACTCTAGGATAGGATCACAAAAAAGTGGGACACAGACATTAAACAACATGAGTAGAGGTACTGAAATATGTAAGGTAGGACCACTAAAAATATGGGGCAAGGTTATTAAAATATTGGAGCAAAGATACAGAAATATGTAGAGTAGGAGAACAAAGTTGTAGGGCAGGACCACTAAAATGTTAAGCAGGGAGATGAAAATCATGGAGCAGAGGTGCAGAAATATGTAGGGTAGGACCACAAAAAATGTGGGGCACTGTCATTAAAATCTTAGAGCAGAGGTAGGCCTACAGAAATATGTAGGGTAGGTGAACAGAAAGTTGTAGGGTAGGGCTACTAAATATGTTTGGTACAGACATTAAAAACCTTGGAGCAGATGGACAGAAATATGTAGGATAGTTGGAAAGAAAATTGTAGGGTAAGTCCACAAAAAAGTCGGAGGCAGTGACATTAAAAACATGGGGCAAGGGCACTACAAACTATCAGATAATAAAATGCATGCCACGAACATTTATTGAACCATATTATTAACCTTTAGTAGCACAAATTTAAAAAAAAATTGTGCCCGTTTAAGCTAATAAACCAACAAAAATAAATTGCCTACAATTAACAAGATGTTACAACGTTACATACAAAAAAATTAGCCAGCCTGTAATGTTCATCAGCAGTAAAGTTGTTTAATGTAGCCTATTGTGACATTCCTACAAAAATTTACAAAGACGATTTTAATGCATGCAACATAACTTTGTACGCAGTATCAAACGTCGCCCTATGTACTGAGGAATGAATGCTAACAAATTGCAAGGGCCATTAAAAAGGTTTTTTTCCGCTATGGGTGTCAAATTTTTTCGTCGCCAACGCTATTAGTTTGCGTTGGGAAGTCCTGCAATCTCTTGTTTTCCATTCTTTAGGCCTAAATGAAAGTTATTGTATTTAATAACGTAATTACAAAAATAAGTCGGGAAGCTAAGCTGAGTTTTCAATGCTAAACTTTCAAAACAAACTTTCGCAGATGTTTTACAAAACAACATGCTTGTTTACTGCCAGCATATCGTTCGGGTGGTCATAGCCACTTGCAACTGCCCGTCCTGCCATTTCACTGCCAGTGAAAAATGGCACTTGCCCTCGGCTGATAGAACTGGCAGCCCACGCGAACAAACCTAATATGTGGGAAGAATCACAGTGCGGGTTTTAATGGATATATCATAGCTGGTCCGCTGCACGTGTTTTTCTTCAGTGGTGCTTCGTCACACTCAGTTAATTATTGGAGTTTTGGCCAGACGAGTCGCAACTTGTTATCTGTGAACCACGTGGTTGTATCACGAATGTGTGTTTAATATTGAGCCAATAAATGCTGTTTGAGGTCCATGGCTGCTTCTCTAATAAGGAGGTACTTTCATTTCTCACTCTTGGGTTGGTGACCCACTGACTCGTGAATTACATGGTGATTGAGACAACATGCACTGAGCTAAAGCCGAGGTGATAACCTTCAAGTTGTCCACGTCCCCCTGGTATTTTTGGGGTAGCGTTACAGTATGATGTTTCGTTTTCTTAAAGGTACCTTGGTTGAAACATACTTAAAATATGCATACGGTAACATCAAATTAAAAAAAAAAAACATTATTAACTTAAGACTTTGTGAACGGAACAAGCAGCCACAAACACAAACTTCGAGTTAAAAAATCTACCTTTTGGACGGTTCTAAACAATTATTTTTGATTATGTCACGAAGTTCTAACATTAAATATTTCGAAATTTCTGTACAGATATAGTTATAAACATATTTTTAAAATCACTGTAATGTCCCAGTTTGTGCAGAATGACCCTGAATAAGATAGTTGTTCCCTCGCATCAGAGAAGCTATGCGTGCTTTATCAGGTTCGCGTGTGTAAAAGATCCTATAGGCCCCAATTCTAATCAACAAACCAAAAATTATGTTCCAAAAATTTTCTGTTAAGATTCAGCAAAATTTTCATAATCAAGGTAATTTGTATTAAACCACTGTGAACGCATCCATTGCAGTGTGTTTATTTCATGTCCAGTGTTATAGTTTGCCCTTTATGACCATGACGACACTCAGACTAACAAAAAACTACTTGTTATTGATTAGCAGTCTCGGTGTACTCGTCTCTATGTATAAATGATAACACTGACCGACTTGACAAATCAAACTGCAACCCAAATCGCTGAACCTAGGAATGTGAAATTTTTTTGTGTGGGCTCCCTGTAGGTTTTATGTGAGAACTAGAAGGCAGTTTTCGAAATTCGTCCCCTAAGGGAATTAATAGGGGTGAAATGTGTTTTATAAAGAATGAAATGTGTTTATTAAGATTTGTCTACATAGCTTGAACCCGACTGCCTATCATCGTGACTTTTACGTAAATAGGTCAATCATAAAAAATAACATATTAGCCAATTTAAGGGATTTACAAAATTCAGCCTTTAAGGGAGTGAAAAGACCTAAAATGTATTTTCGTTTAATAATGGATATCTATCAAACGAACCCTTCAGAATACAGTGTTGCTATTTACCTCAAAATGACGCTGATGTGAATAGGTACCAAAAAAGTGATTTTTCAATCTTGCGAAATTCGTCTCCTAAAGAGCTAAAGGGGTTTGGGGGTGGAAATGTGTTTTTATTAATCGCCTGTACCTCTCGAATCCAATGGGCTATCGTCTTGATTTTCCCTTCAATTTGATATGTACACAAGTATACAATACAGGACTTCAGGAAGTTTCGAAAGTCTTTAATTAAGGGGATGAAAAGACGTGCAAAGTGTTTTCGATTATTTTTCCATAACTATTGAACCTATCGACACAACGAAGTGATGTAGGGCCTATGCTTTATAATGATGCTTACATAAAGACCGAAAACATATTTCACTGTATTTTCAAAATACGACTCCAAATATGTAAAAGTTAAAATATGTTTTCTTTTCGTGATCAATATATATTGATTTCACAGATTTTTGTTTAAGATTAATGAATGCTATTGAACCCGCCGAAATATATGTATACATATTCACATGATTACTTTTTGTTTTATGATGACCAACACATAAATGTCCGTTAACAGATATCAGAACTTTTCTAAATCTGAACTCTTAGAGTTGTGAAGGAATTCAAAAAGTTATTAACTTAAATGAATCGTCAATTACACTTTCACTCAATGGGTTTTTGTCACGATTTTCATCTCAGTTGGTTACTTACATAAATTTTTACACAAAATGGTAAGATTTTGCAAAGTTCGATCACTAAAAAAGGCGAAAAAGCGCAACATTTGTTTTCATTCAGCCAATGATATCCACCTAACCAGTTGAGACATTGAGGTATATTTTGCTTCAGAATGATGTTTACGTAAACATGATAATTAGCTCAGTTTTTATTATGAGGAAAAAAAACTGAAATACCCCTTTGGGGGGATGGTATGTTTGTCTTTGTAAACCCCTCAAAGAAGACGATCCAAAAAGCAAGTACCGTAAACTGGGATGGGTCACCATCATGGGTAACATTGCACCACTAATAATATTTCTGTGTTTTGATTGGTGGAATATTAGTGATCATTATCCGAGTATATCAAATTCATTTTTTAGAATACCCAGCCATCATCTGGTTTCCCTTCACCAAACGTCCTATACAACAATATATTTGGTGGTGCAAAGTTACCGAACTGGTGCAAAGTATACCCACTTTACGGTACAGCATTACAGAAGTACAGTAATTTATAGGGAAGTTAACATTCTGCAATAATACTGTTACATATGGCTGTACAACCTCTATTTTCTGAGTGAGTGAATATTTTATTTATTTTTAAATAACTTTAAATGCCTACGTATTGAGGGCCTGCCATCAATAATTGCACTATTTAAACCAACCAAATACTCTCTCATATTCAAGGTTTGTTTAGCTATGACTATAAATACAGCCCGGGATAGTTGTTAAGATTGGCTGGAATAGATTGACTGTTTTTCACATGGCAGCTGCAGAGTTAGCTCAACCTGCAACTTAGTTATAGTAACACTTGATGGCTGAGCTACTAATCTGGCGTACAAAGAGATCCTTCAATTGAAGTAACTACTCGCTGTTACGAGTAATACATGCGAGCAGTGCCGCAGGTGGACTGCTCGTTTATGTCCTAAAAATAATTGATTGTTTGTCTTCTATGCGGTTCAATACCAGTCATCCAACTGCGATGAAATTCTGCAAAAAATTGGGGGGGGGGGGGGGACGGAAAAACAAGTTGGAGGGACGGAACAGGATGCCAAAAAAAATTAGTGAACAAATAAACTTAGTGAGTGGTTTGAATAATTTTTTAAGAAGGGGGTAAAACAGAACAGAGTGGCAGAATGGGACACCCTAAAAACTTAGTAAATATGCTATAAAACTTTGGTGAACTGTGTGTGTGTGTCCCCAAAATTTAAAGCTAACAAAAAAATTAACTTTTTTAGGGAGGGAGGTGGGTCAAAGTGTGGTACGCCTGTAGGGGCAGAACAAGGTGCCCAAAATTATTTTAATTTAGTGAGAAAAAACAAGTTTCTACCAAAACAAATTATAGTTCGGGGTAGGTGGGAGGCAGAATAGGTTAACCAAAAAAAAATTTGTTGAGTAATTTTCATTTTCAAAATGTTTCTAAAATGGACATTAATGGCCATTAACATAATTTTACCCCATTTAGCAGTTTAAAAAATTTTTTTTTTTTCAGAAACATTATTGCATTAAATAGAAAACCTCGTAAACGAAGTTGCGGGAACCAACTAGTGTTACATAAATTTTAGTTATTACATGACCGGTAGTGTTAACAAAGCAGTGACTTTTTGTGTGCAGTCGTAATAATGATTGCTATCAGCATCTCACAAAATCAATCATCAACGTTATAGGAGTTCAGACAATTTGATTTGCATGCATTTTCAGTTTTGTGGTACAGTAATATAGGTAATAGTTTACATATTTATTGTCAATTCCGTGTCAAAGTTAGATTTTAGTCAAACACATACAGTACATAGGTCTAAGCTGCATATCTAACTACATGTTAAGTCTTGAAAGGACAGTTGTTTTGCAGACAATGCTGTCAAAAAACAGAAGTATATTAGTTTCGGCAAACTTGAGCCAGACTAAAAGCAGCCTTGCATTCTGCCCACAATGTCTCCGAATGTCGAAAAACTCCAGCGGATTATTCCTGACCAAAAAAATGTTTGTACCACTTTTAGTCGAGCTGTTTTATATTTGTGTAGTCAACATACGTTCATTTTATTATTATTTAATGAAAAACCTAACGGACTTTGTTAGTGTCGCATATTTTCGGAATTATCTTAGCTGTTTACAATAATTTTAGATGTATTCAAGTTTGAATAACTACAAATAACATTTAAACTAAAAATAAAAAACCCTGATGCACAAAACCATTCTTTAAAAAGTTTTAAAATATAGTAATAGCGAGGACAAATTATTTTAACTGACCCATTAATACTTCGGATCCAGAGGACCACTAAGTAAACCACATAAATAGTTAGGCATTGAAATGGAATAGAATAAAACAGCAAAACCAAATCCACTAAATGATGCATCAATACAAAAACTTAATGTAAATAGAGCCCATTGGACTCATTGGACTCATATTTTGGAATTGTCACATATGTAGGGTCTACTTTACATACACCATACATGAGATTTGTTGCATTTACTTTTTCTGTTTCATGTTTCATATATTAACTACCTATTTAGTTCACTTAGCGGTCCCCCACACAGTTAAGTATAAAAAACAATATGAAGTTATTGATTTTACTTCTTAAAGGATCGTTTTATGTGGCGGTTTCTTTATTTGCATTTTTCACTTCAGTATTATAACTCTGTGTAATTATTCTAATTGCTATCTTTTATTATTTAAATATTTATTAGCATCATCAGAATTTTTGTACCCCTCCCTCTTCCTTCCAAAAAACAATAACTATCCCATAAGATATTAATGAATGAAAATACGCAAAATTGATGCTTTTAAGTATCTTATGTTTCACTACATTGCTCATGCAGCTAATACAAAAACAGCCGGAGTGAATTTTGGGATTAGAAAAGAAATATTGCTTTCCCAATTAAAAATGTTTCTATCTATACTCCCAGAAATTTCTCATCATCTACTTTATTTAATTTATAATCATTACAAAATATATATGTGATTTGTACTCTTTTGTGTAGAAAATATTATAAAATGGTTTGTATCAAAATTTTCTACTAATTTATTGGATATAACCCAGTCAAATAATTTTGAATCAACCTCCTTGATTTTTGCCATTAACTGATCGTCTGTTTTATGACTCACCAAGAACCATGTATCATCAGCAAATATTATAGTGTTGCCCTGTCCATAGATGAAATTTGGAACGTCATTTCTACAAATTAAAAACAAAAGATGACCCTAAACAGATCCCCGAGGTACCCAATTTTTTATTTTTACTACTTCAGAAAAGGTCTCCGTGCTGTCTTCATATTTAGTTGTATCACCTGTATTCTTTCACTAAGATAGTAGACAAAAAAACTTTTGGAAACTATTCCTTATCCAATAATGATGCATTTTTTTTAGTAAAATACATTACAATTTACACAATCAAACACTTTTTCTAAATCATACAGGCCCCTAACACACCAACCACGAAGCGCATCATTTGCCCTAAAATTTCAATACAGTCCTACAGTCACTTGCCCTAAGCATCACTTGGCCTAAACGTCACTTGCCCTAAAAGTCACTCGCCCTAAAAGTCATTTGCCCTAAAATATAATTATCTTAAATTCCATTCCTTTATTTTGTATTCTCTTCTCTGTTCGCTAAACTACGGGTAACATCGTGTTTCTTGAAGCGTTTAGTTATTCGAGTCGCTTATAGAGTGCAGCAGGGACGGATTTTGCGTTCGCGACATTCCTGAAAACATTTGCTTCGGTACGATTGTTTCTTTCGACTGAGGACGGTTCCAATATTTGAATTTTGTTCAAAATATGTTTAATTTCATTATTTTTTTTATGTTTTTCCTTTTAGAAATATCTTTAAGTTTATTTCGTATAAATAATTTATTGAGGTTATTTTAGAATTAACTTCATCACCACCATACACCAACGATACGATTCTGTCACTCATATTTTGGTTGCAGTACGTTATACTGTTCTTTACAAATAATATGTTTACTTCGGCTTTCAGTTTTTTCATGCTACTGAACATTCTTTTAAAAATCATTGACGTAATTTTAAAAATTTTATTTCTGTTTAAATTTCAAGAAAGCCTTCTGCTATAGCAGTAGAGCCAATGCAATATATATTTTTCAATGTTCGCATACAAGCAAACCATTAAGATTTGTAAAGCAGAATTCACAATAGAGCTTCGCGGCGTGACGCGACGCGAAGAATATTAGCCAATCAGAAAGTTGACGCCAGCAGTGAGCGTCACGAACATTGGAGCCATCACAGAATTTGGATTTGACGACATTGGGCACTGAGGTGGAAAAAAAAGAAGGAAAATTTTGTAAACATTGAAGCTGCCATCTTTAACAGAAGATACGTGATTTTTAAGTATATATAGTTTACTTAAGACGGCGTGGTACATAATTCAACGCTAAAAGCATTTATCTATAACTGTAGGTGTCTTGAAGCTAATTTGCAAAAATTTAACAATAGCAATCCTAGACAATAGTATTAGCCAATGTTTCAAACAAAATTATTTCCAGTGTTACGAACTTCTGAGGCACAATCTCTGACGCCGCAACCTCGTGCATTTAACTGCGGCGCAAGAGATCATGCGTAAGGAACTACTTAAATTTTCGTGTGTCGTAGGTGATGCGCATTGATACATGTCTGGATTATTTACTAAGCACTGTGTTCATCCTCTTGAACTCTTTTATTTCCGAGAGAGGGGATGGTGGTGGAATTCCTTATATACCGGGTCTGGACCTTGAAAGGGGGTCTCTTCGTCTGGTTTTGGGGCCAGATCATCATCGTCACGTCCTTGGTTCATTGCCCGGGATAGCGATCATCGATTTATTATGGAAGTTAACTACGTTTCTGCGAGGCATCGACAAAATATTTAAAGTTAAGTATGGTTTCCATGGGAGACTTCTTGAGGATAGTTACTGCGCCGTTTTGGAAGACATAAAAGGGCATATCATTATTTGTTTATATTTTGGGACTTTGTGTGATGGATAATGAATATCTATAGTGTTGCGTGGCGTCACGAACTAGGTAAAAATCAAGGTTTTCTTTCTTTCTTAGGCGCATGATTAATTGTATAACACGGACAAATATGTTGGTATTTTTTACACATTAAACATGCGTAGGGCAAATTGTTATTGCCTTTGGTACATAATGGAATAATGTTTATAGTGTGTTAAATGTCGATATTGTACCAGATATTACTTAAAACTTAGAATGTTATTTATAAGGATTTTTATAAATGCTAGTTTGGAAGCACTCTTACATTGTAAATTTTCATATGATTCAAAGTGAGAGCTTTCTGTATTTTCGGCGAACGTTGATCCAATACCTTGGTGAAATGTTAAAAATACTTTGTACGTTATTACCTTTTTTTTTTTAAATAATCATAATAAATTGTTTATATGAATTCTATTGGTTTTTCCATTGGTTTTCATGCCCTGGAGCATCAATCCACTTGATACTGAGTGTTTACATTTTCCTGTAACATTGGCAAGGTGGGCAAATTATTTTCTGAATGATTGCTTTGGTGGGTGTACCTATGGTGTTGTTCTCCCCCTCAGGGGTCGTTACAATATATTAAGAAAAAAGTTTGTTACTTCCTGTGTGTGAAGATATTGATTGTACCAGTACGCTTTGTGCAGCGTGTGGCGGAGCCGATCTAACTGACTGTATGTAGTACTTGCCGGAGAATCATGCAACCCAAAACTATCGCTGACGAGTCTTCGCTCTTTGCCAGTCAATTTTGGAGGGGGGGTTCGTATTTCATGAACATAATTATATAATAACCAGTTGTGTAATCAAGATTTGTGTTGGTGAGATCTTAATCTGGGAATATTTTAAAGGACCGACGATCGTCCCTTTGAAGCAGGAAAGGAAGAAATGGGTCTTCCCCCGGAAAATTATGGATTTTAAGGTGCGAAATAGTGGTATTTTAGCGCTTTTGTAACAAAATACTGTGTTTTACAATGATTGAAATGTTAATATTATTTCTTTTATTTTATTTTTTTCCTCAAAATCTTGTAAGGGCTTTCGTTAAACCATTCATGCGCGTTTCATTACTATGTTACTTGTGGCTATCACGCAATTAGTTACTATTTAATATGCAAGAAATCATAGTGTATAAGTCAATGAAAAATAAATTTCCCACAACTTATTAAATTTATATATAAATCAAATTTGTTTTTATATTGGTCTTTCTATAGTTGAGATTTACTTACACACGCGCACACACGTGCACACACACACGCGCACACACACAGATGCACGTGCACACACATGCACGCACGTGCACACACACGCACATGCATGCGCGCACACACATGCACACACACGCGCACACACATGCACGCACGTGCACACACACGCACATGCATGCGCGCACACACATGCACACACACGCATGCGTGCACACATGCACGTGCGCACACACGCGCATGCATGCACACACATGCACGCACATACGCACGCACACACATACACATGCACATGCACACACACACAACACACACACAAACACAACACACACACAAACAACACACACAAACACACACAAACAACACACACAAACACACGAACAACACACACAACACACAAACACACACAA
>PNEQ01038456.1:0-15873 GCA_003012365.1 Medauroidea extradentata | reverse complement strand
ATGAATTGTCTCCATCCTATGGCGAGTTAGAGGTCTCGATGAATTGTCTCCATCCTATGACGAGTTGGGGGTCTCGGTGCATTGTCTCCATCCTATGACGAGTTAGAGGTCTCGATGAATTGTCTCCATCCTATGGCGAGTTAGAGGTCTCGATGAATTTTTTCCATCCTAAGACAGTGCCCTAGCGCCGGTTTTAATTTTTGAAAGTTCAAGATGCAATTCTTTCTGCCATTCAGAGGAGTTAGAATTTTCAGCTGCGGTGAATCTGGTCAAAATGACAGGTCTTAATTGTTGTTCATTCAAGGTCGCTGAGTAGTTCTACTCAATGTCCTCCTCTAAAATATGTCTCCGTCTCCATTGTCTGGTACAGACACAGGATCAATATTTGTATCAACCCACTTAAAGCATTCAAATGAGAAAAAATAGAAAGTTTATATTTTTATGAAGTAGTGTTGGTTTCGTAGACATTATTGTGAGTAGTTTTATTCTTACAAAAAATTGACTCTGCTGGTTGTCCCACAGGGGCATTTCAAAGTTAAAAAATTTATGCTATTCGTTCTTATTCACAGCGAAAACCAATGTACATAATGAAAAAATAAAAATTAACATTGAATCTACATGTCACTCGCTACTGTTTGAAGTATTTAAAAACATATTACAAAATATTTTTTATTTGAAAATATATATGAAAATGTATACTTTTTTGCTAATTTGAGCAATTTCGTTATAAATACAAAAAAATTTGTAATAACATTTTATGTGTTGTATACACTCCCATGATATGTATCTTATAGTGTAAATTATTTAATTTCGTCATGTTGATTTGTTTTCGTGGTGGATAAGACCGAAAACATACAAATGTTTACTTTTAAATGCCACTATGGGAGAACTGGCTGAGCTTTTTTTTTTTTTTGTATGAGGAAAATATATTGCCAAGTAACGTATACAAAGCTATCACTATTTCATACAAATATACAATTACGATCTTCTCCCGTTTCAACTCTCTTACATTTACCGATAGGTAACGACAGTAACTTTGCTTAACCATAGATGATGCTGGTGTCTAAATACAGTAACGATGAATGTGGTTGGCTTACTGTCATCATACTTGTATGGTGCATATATGTTGTTTGCTACTGTATGGCGCTTACTGCAGTGTTCCATAGTCCTTCCTTGACAAACATGTGCATGTTGTAGTCTAACTCGACGCCTGTCATTTGCAATATGACCTCGAAAACGCAACCTTTTGCCCTGTCATGTGCACAGTCCAACTTATACATTTCCAAACATAGGTTTCGGAATTTTTCAGAAGTACCACTCAAGATGAATACACGCCCGCCTTAAAATATATGTCGGTATACTATCCCGGCAACATACAACCTACGTCTCGCCATACATCCTGGGCAATGTCGTAATCTTCATCTCGTATGTTATAATTGCCAGCTAAGTCAGATGGTGTAATTAGTGCGAGGAGTTTCAAAGAAGTTAAAGGAGTGATGAAATACACAAAGGAGTCGAATAAATCACGATGAAGTGAGCAGTGTCAGAACAGTTAATATCAAATCAGTCAGAAGAGTTACGAAGTTATCACAGGAGTCGCAAAGGTGTCAAAGGAGCTACAAAGGAATGAAGAAGTCAAAGCAGTCCCGAAGGTGACAAAGGAGTTAAAAAGGAGTTAAAGGAGTCACGAAGGAGCCAATGGAGTAACAGAGTAGTTAAATGAGTCAGATTAGTCATTCTTCAAAGGAGTAAAATGAGTCACGATGTAGTAATCAAAGAAGTCACAGATTCAAAGGAGTCAGAGAAGTCAATCTTAAAAAACAATCAAAGGAGTAAAGTGAATCACGTATGAATTAGGTGAGGGGCGATGGAGTCAAAGGCGCCATGTAGAAGTCAAAGGGATCACAAAGGAGGAACAAATGAAGCAGAAGAGTAACGAAAGAGTTGCTTCTTTAGTACACACACACTACTATAAAAGTTGTCACGTAGCAATAAAAAGCCAAGATGTCTAGCAAAATAAGTATGAGTTTTTTTTAATAGCAAACATAATTTCATTAACTTGTCGAAACTAACTCAAATGTTGTCACGAATGAATCGAGGCAGATTCCGATCAAAGCTGTACACGAAAGTATACTTTTCTTTCACTAAATAATCAATACTAATAAATCGATTCGTAAAAAAGTAAAATAAAGTTCCTCAACGTGTTTATAAGATACATATGGCATTTGAAAACAATTATAAGATATTTGGGTGAACAATATTTAAATAGTGGTCTACAGTATATAGTAAAAGAGATGCTAGTGCTATCAGGCGGGGGAGTAAACAGAATTCGATTAATCGGTCGACTATGCACCCTCAGCAAGTAATACAGTGGGTAATTCGTAAAACAATTAAATTAATATGACGGCCTCCATGACCAAGATGGCTGTTTTCAGGAGCATAAATTGACAGTCGAAAACATGAGTAGGAAATATGCCAAGATAGATAGAGGAAATGACATAAAGGTGGTGATCGACAGAAAATTATTTATTATAGGTTTTTGGACAGTTATGGAGTTTTCGGTACCTTCGAAATTTTTTAAACATTTTTTAAATAGGGTCAAGGTCAAATGTGAATGTAAAGGTGGCTCGTCCGAACTCCCGTCCAAAAAAAAAATTAATGTAAACATACTACTATCTACATCTGTAATGCCATGGCACCTTCAATAACAGAGTACTTACAACAATAAGTCGTACGAAATTCAAACGGCTAAAAATTAACATTGAACATGTGATAACTGTTGCCTACAATCAGTCCAATAATTCTGGAATCATGGAAAAAAAATTGTTACTTGTGTAGTGTTATAGAGGTTGTCCATATATAAGCTATACGACCTCAAACCAAAATAAAAAAAATTGATGAGGCAAGGTACCTGGATGTGGTTTGTGGCATTTTGATCAGAAACTCTCCCAGTCTTGATCAGAAATTTTGTTTGATTGTTGCAGGTGTGGATGCTGACATCTAAATATCCCAGGAGACGGCTACACCCCAAGGGAGTGTTTCCTGGCTAATCGAAACAAAATCAGGTACGCAGGTGCAACGTAATTTTAGGAACAAATATGGGAGAAAACCAGTTTCAAGATCCACAATCCACGAGTGACACAAAAAAATGTATGGAGACAGGGAGCGTTCTGCAGCAAAATGGCAGCAGCAGGCATCGGCGCGGCGTCGTAAGCATTTGATTTTTTTTTTTTGAGGGGGGGGGGACGTCACTGGTAGAGAAAGTGTACATATAACCTACGTAATAAAGGTGTGTGTAGGAGTCCTCCACCGGGAAATTTTATATTTTAAGGTGCAAAATGCTGCTATTTAAAGAGTTTCTGCATCAAAACATTTAATATACAAGTGAAGGAAATCTTAATTTTAAAAATCTTAAAAACTACGACGTCCCCCCCCCCCTCCGTTTATGATGCCCCTGGCGGCAGGCCAAGCACAAGCACGGGAGACATTAGACATGTTGGGGATTCCTTTACCCGGAGCCCCAGAAAGTTGATACGTACCGCCGTCAGACAATTGGAGTTACCTCGTTCAACTGTTCATAAAAGTTCTTCACAATAACCTGTGACTGTATGCTTATAAAGAGCAGTTGTTGCAAGCTCTTCGGCCATATGATGGACCACGTTGCAAAGCTTTCGCTACAAACACACTGGCTCTAATAGACATGATGGCAACGTTTAACACGTCAGGTCTACTAAACAGGCACAACGTAAGGATGTAGGTATCTGAGAACCCACATGCCTCCAGTAAACTTGTGCGTAAAGAGTCCGAAAGTTAACGTCTGGTGCGGATTAATAAGTAACCAAATAATTGGGCCATTCTTCTTCGTCGAAAAAACAATCTCAGCCTATGTCTTTCTCGATATGTTGACTGAATTTGCTGTCCCTTAATTTGATGGCATTCAGCCTCGTGTCATCCTTCAGCAAGATGGCGTACCACGTCACTGGGGAATGACAGTCCGTACCTAATTCGATGGACAGTTTCCTAACAAGTGAATTTGGCGAGATGGTCCAATACTGTGGCCAGCTTGCTCGCCCGACATAACCCCACTTGAATTCTATTTTGGGGTTATGTTAAGGACCCAGTGTACCAAACAACAGTTCCAAACATCGATGAACTGAAGCGAAGGATCGTGCAAGCTGATGTCACCATTGATGCAAGACTTCTTGGGCGCATGTGGAATGAAATCGAGTATCGGCTTGATGTGCAGCGTGAAACCAAAAACTAACGATAAGGATGCATTGACTGGACAACTAGACAAAATTTACAATAAAACTTTAAGAGATTCCTATCAAAATGTCACAAACCATATCCAGATAACTTCTCATTAACTTTTATTTATTTTGGTTTGAAATTGTAAGGTTTTTTATATGCAGTCTGTGTAACAGAATGATTGACCTTCTAGGCCCTGTTATTGCGTAAAATTACTTCGCTCTCTGGTTTCGTAAAAATGTCATGGTGGCTATTTTAACTGTACATCGTAAGAAACACATGACGCCCTCTTGTTTACAGCACTTAGAATGCACTGTTTACCATAATATATTTGCACTGCTGTTGCTGGGCTTCCCATATATTCCTGGTCATTGCCGCCGCATTGCTGGCTAGTGCTATCCGAGTTCGCCTAATCACAATATACGTGGATGGATTATGGCGGTAAAATCTCAACTGTTTAATGGGTTTCAACGTACGTTATGCTCAGTAAGATTACTGAGTTTCGCTTTACTTGGAGCTGTCTGCTCTTGTTATGATATTTGGTGACGGTTTCTCGTCTGCAGACAGCTACATTTTGTCAGACGTATGTAAATCATTCATAAAAAAACTGCAGTGTTTTTATGTTGGCAAGACAAATGTTGCGATATGCCGTCAAAGTTCTAATAGGCTGTATGAGTGTAAGATTTGACACAGCTCAGTTCCCTGCATGGTTGAACAGAGTAGAGAGAAGTTGGTCTACTCGAAACAGCGAGACTTTGAGCGCTATTGAGTCTCGTACCAAGTCACAGACTAATTAGTAATACAGATACGAAATGACGTGGCGGCTCTTTTGATACGGGCGAACTTCACCGCTTATTGGTTGTTGGTTCCAGCCCCGTGTCTGTTTGGCTCCTGCATGTTACGGTAGGTTTTCTATTGGCCTGGTTGCCGGCTAGCAGGGCAGCCACCTTACGCTGATTGGCGACAGACGTCTCCGCCATGTTGCTGGTCAGGGAAGCCATTTTACTGGCGTGTGTGATTGAGTTCGCTAGCCTGCCGGCTATTTCACTTCTGTCTTCCTAAATGTTCTGTGACCAAGTATGGACTGCAGGGGCGGTGAGGAACGGAAATACCCAGAGATAACGCTTAGGAATGTCGGGTTGTTGTAAATGTGCGTGTTTGTAATGTGTGTATGTTTGTAACGTGTTCGTTACAAGACCATTCGTCCTATTGCGATAAAACTTTGGTGAGTTGTTGTTCGTGCGCCCGCCAAGGTTTCTTACAAACATGACGGGGTACATATTATTAAAAAAAAAAAAAAAAAAAAAAAACTTAAATTATAAATTAAAAGTAAACCAACACTTAAAAAGATCCCTTAAAAAGAAAAAAAATATAATACCTTCATATTACTGTTGACTCTTAAATGCGTTGGAGGACCGATAGATATGCAATATGTTGGACAGAATTTATCGGGATTGAAACAGTTTGAACAATACAAGACCAAATACATAAAATGATTAGTAAAGACAAATAGGCTAGGAGACGGAAATAATTATTAGAAAGCTGATTCCTTCTGGAACAAGTTCCGTAGGTCCATCTGTTTTTCCCCAGAAAAATCCCAAAAAATCTTGTATCGGGAACATTCTTAAATTTTGAAAAAAACCGTCTCCATAATGAACTTTTATAAGATAAGACAAAACTCAGAAATGAAAAGTCATAGGAAGTGTGGCTGGTGGCAAACATTTACGTTTTCAATTAAGAACTCATTACTACAATTAAGGTATCACAAAAATGTACAAAAATCTATGTTACACATGTAAATACCTATGCAATCACATTGTGCTAATTCAAGTGTCGACACACTTGGTCTTATGTTTTGGAATAATTACACGCATGAATAAACAGTTGTACTTTAAGCATAACCCCATGGTAATGCCTTTTTTTAATTTAGTGAATGTTATCAAATTTTCTGTCGTTTTAGATACCATTTAACCACCAATCTAATTTTCTTTACGGCGCAATGAGTTTTAACCGACTAAAATACAACAATAATGCAGTATAGTGCGAAATGCACCACTCTATGTTAGTCCATCTAGGGCCATGAACTTTTCGCGAAAATAATTAGCCCCGGTTTGTTTCAGTGCCTTACGTGCACATCTGCAGCTTTGCATCGTGGTTATTAGCAGCGTGTCTGTGTGTCGTGATGTCTCCTGTTTGACTGCACCAATCACAGCAAGGTTACTGCAACATCACACGTCTGAGATCTGCGGGCAGAAGGTCAAGACATGCGAGTGTTTAAACACCCAGTCACTGACAACGAAGCAGAATTGTATACAGGGTGCGGACAAATTACACGTCTTAAATGTAGGGGTGGCTTGGGGGTTCTCAAACAAGTATTTTGAAGATGGGAACCATGGGTCTCCGACTTACCGTTAAGCTGTTACACGCATCATGGATTGCCTACTTCAAGGCACGCATTTGTTTACATCTGAACCAGCGCTGTGAGCCGTCAACACCTGCGCTAAAGTACGCAGAAAAAAAAACACACACAAAAATACAAAATATAACGTTTTATGCGGGACGGTGTTTGTGATACAAAACGGCAAAAGTTTACAATAAATGTTCAAAGTTTCTTCCACCGACATCCCGGCAATGTCCACATCGACGTAACACTGACTGGCGAACACGTTCGAACACACCGGCCATGTCTCTCATTTAGTGTACTGCTTCCACGATTCGCGCTACTAAATCTTCCTCGCTTTCAACAAGGGTCGCGTAAACAATGTCTTTGATAAATCTCCACAAGAAAAAATCAAGGGGCGTTAAGTCAGGGGACCGTGGGGGCCACCTCATCGGTCCACCCCTGCCGACCCACCTGTCACCAAATTCTTCTGTAAGATGAGCACGCACTGCCAATGTAAAATGGGCAGGACAACCATCGTGCTGAAACGTAATTTAGCATTTAACGGCACTTCTTCCAAAAGTTCTGGTAGCATGTCTTGCCGAAAAATTAAGTAGTTCGCACCGATAAGCCTTGGTGAGAGAATGTCAGGCCGAATTAATTGATCGTGCACTATTTCCGCCCACAAGTTGACAGTACAACGTTCCTGGTGTCCACGGGGCGCGTACCATGAGGATTTTCGTAGTCCCACAAATGATTATTATTGTGATTAAAAACTCCCTCTCGATTGAATTACGCCTCATCCGTAAACAAGACCAAAGATGGAAATCTTGGATGTTGG
The DNA here is from genome assembly GCA_003012365.1 of Medauroidea extradentata. Classification (NCBI taxonomy): domain Eukaryota; kingdom Metazoa; phylum Arthropoda; class Insecta; order Phasmatodea; family Phasmatidae; genus Medauroidea; species Medauroidea extradentata. The sequence goes on along the minus strand of PNEQ01038456.1, from coordinate 8,404 downwards.
GGCTCTCTGTCCTAAAAACCAGTTAGAAAAGTGACTCCGAAGAGGGTAGTCATTTGCACGCAATGCTTGCACTTTTTGAAGACGACATGGATGCAGACTGTTTTCGTGTAAAACATTCCAAACAAGGCATCAATCAACTCCCATATCATGAGCAACTTTCCTTGTGCTGGTCGTCGGCGTTTCTTCAAATTCATGAAGTTGTTTGTCAAATTCGTGCGTACGAACTCATCTGGGTGCTCCGACGTCGTGTCGTGTCCCGACAAATGATCCGGTGTCTCGCAAACACTGGTCATTATTCGTGAATATTCGTCTGCTCGGAAGTCGTCTGCTTGGGAATTGTTGTTGATACGTCCTACGCGCCTCCACTGCGTTGCCGCGAGCTGCACCATACGCTTGCTGCGTGTCCGCCAGCTCAGCAAAGTGTATTCGTTCCTATCCATGGTAGCACTCTGGTCGGTTTTCGTTAGATGCACAAACACGCGAAAAACAAGCACTCAAAACAATGAATCAACGTTGCGCGAAGACTAAACCAAGTGAACCACATTAAACTGTCCACTAACTCACACACCATCTATTTAATCACATAACCATCCACTTCAAAACGTTGGCTAACTGTAAGTTAACTGTCACGTCCGGCACTGCTAACAATGCAAACAGACTGCGAAAGGGTTAGACAAAAACTGTGACCCGACCTAATCCAAACTCACACCAGCTGATCTACCCGCTTAGACTTCTTAGGGAAGGGGGAAGAGTGAGAGGAGCGTGGTCAGTGGCCAGCAGCAGCGCGGCACTTCACGAAAGCACAGGTGTTGACGGCTCACAGCGCTGGCTCAGATGTAAACAAAGGCGCGCCTTGAAGTAGGCAATCCATGACGCGTTTAACAACTCAACGGTAAGTCGGAGACCTATGGTACCTATCTTCAAAATACTTGTTGTAGTACACCCATGCCACCCCTACATTTAAGACGTGTAATTTTTCCGCACCCTGTATGTGCACGTAAGGCAGTGAAGCAAACTGGGACAAAACTCTTGTCGCGAAAAGTTCACTGCCCTATCCATAGCTCACTTATGTGGGATTAAGAAACAATTTAGCATGGCGACTGTTTTCACAATATTTAAGGGTGTTCCCCACGCAGGATTTGTTTGGGATTTTTCTAGAGAAATACAATGGAACCCAAGGAACATATTTTTCGAAAGTAACTACCTATCTAATAATAATTTCTGTCAAGAGTCTAATTTTGGTCTATTTTGCCTATACTAGATGTATCAATCCAAAACTTAATTTAAATGTAACCTAATTATATATTAGGGTTTATTTTTAGGAATTGTCACTTACGTAAACAAAATATCCGTAAAATTTGTAGATGATACATGTTATGTATATAATGTACTAAATTGATTCACCTATTTGGTTTACTTAGCGTAGGATTTAATGTCAACGACAATAACAATTATTTTCTACTTTAATGGGATCGTGTTATATATTTGATTATTCTTATTTAAGAGTTACGTTTATAACTTGTTCTCGTATGTTTTAGCAGTAATTTAGTTATCGTCTTGTAGTTAACGCAATTTCCTACGAATTTGGTTATTGAGGTGTTCTTCGTGTGATAAATAGCAACAGAGTAGTGACGCTCCAAAAAAGACCATAACTGAATTATTTGCAGACATTTAAATTTCTTGTCACTTACCATCGCACTAGCACTACATTTTACCGTTAATGCATTTATAATTATAAGCACCGTAGACAGTTTAACTAGCTACAAAGACCATGTATCAAGATTTTTAAAGCGCCGAAAACAAGGCGTGTGCGTAACTTAATAAAAATAACTGTCTTACGTTTAGTGCAGTAAATACCTTTTCGGTTCGTTATTTTTAGTTGTGAAACTTCCGCCTTTTATTTCAGACTGAATAATCCTTAGAGATACTTAAGTAAAATAATTGTGTTTCTTGCAAACGCCAGTGAAGACTCGTTGGATTAATAGAAAATTATTTTACGTAATACGACATTGCCATGTTGTGTATCTTGTAACTTCTTTCTACTGCTGCACTTCAGCGCAGAGTGATATATTGGCTGAGTATTCTTAGACTCATTTTTTCAACATTTTGACATTTTATTTTTTAGTTACTATTATTATTATTTTAGGATCAAATATCAGTGGAGCTATGCCGCTACCAAAAAGACAAAAGTAGTGATTTCAAAAAGTTTAGTTCGTTCCTACTTTTTCTAGTTATAAATAAATGATCAGTCATGCAAGAAGTATAATTTCCACCTAATTTAATTCTCATGTTTTAGTTATACTGAACTCTACAAATATGGAATGGAAGAAATAAGTTTTACTTCTCATCCCGACAAAAATAATTTTTAAAATTACCATTTAAAATGCAACTTAGCACAGTAACGTAAATCAAGCATAACATACAAGTTCGTAAATCCACCAAATGTACTATGTGATATGAATTCCGAAACCTCCTGTAAACGTAAATATGTCATACAGCTGCACAGAATAGCGTTTCTTCACAGCATAATATCTTCAGAAATATTCGAACATTTGCGGCAACAGTTCCGTATGTAATGTCTATGACTACAAAATATTCTTACTGTAGAGAGTAGATGTTGCTGCAATACAAATCAACTGAAGGACGACGTATTTAATCGATTACTTCGCTAGTAGTTCAATCTGCACTTGTATTTCTGCGGAAAATAAGCTACTTAGAGGTGGTTCGCGATAGTATTATCACATGTTAAGACCATCTTGTATGCAATAATAATTAAAGAGTATTGTTTATTTTGACAACACATGTTAATTTTTCATTACTGTACACTGAAAATAGAAGTATTGCTGTAGGTACCATAACTCTGTTTGAAGTAGAGACAAAAGTCTGTCAGGTTGTCGGTAGTATCTAGATTGTTTCCACAACAATCTGATCTGTAGAAGTAACAATATCGTCTGCAAAAGAAGATTCTCTTTGCTCAGAGGTGTCACTTAAGCGGGCAGGGTGGGGGTAATTGCCCCTCCGTGAATTTTGAATGAGTAGTGTATAATATTTTATTTGTGTATTTTGTGGAGCATTCTCATCTTCAAACTGTAACTACATATATGCTATGTACTCTCGGCTGCATTGTAATAATGTTGCTTATTGCTGTAAGGGTTTCGTTTGTGTAATGTTGATTTCTAACTTCTCAGTACTAAAACCAAGCACGATAATAATTTATTGATCGATAAAATATCAGTATTTGTGGAAACAGCTAATTTGTGAAAAGTTATTAATTACCGCGAAAAATTATTAAGTACACAACACGACGATTCCAAATAGCATTCTTCCATATGCAACAAGACTACTTCCACAAAAAATTTCCTCCTCCACCCCTTCCCCCAAGAAAAACCTGTTAATGACACCCCTGTGTTAGCTCCCTCTGCAGAATAGATTGTTACTTCTGTTTGACAAATTGTTGTACGAATAATCCAGATAGTAACGACGAAACTGGACCGTTGTTCATAGTTCAACAGAAGTCGTTACCTAAAACAATACTTTCCTTTCTGAGTTCATTTAATACACTTTGAATGTTACTAAGGGTGACTTTTTGTGTAAACAAAGTGGCAGAACAATATAAATTACCTGAACGGAATCAGCCTTGCTAATTCAACGTGCGCCCACGCCGGTTAAAATATCTCAGCTGACTGAAGTCCTTGACCTCTGCCAGTCGCAACGATAATATATCTGTGTCGTTGCTCTTCCGTCATGTTGTCATCTGCCGTCGAATGACAATTGCGGATTTTAATTAGCTCGTTCAGTTGTTTGTACTTTGCGGGTGGGTGACAAATGACGCACTGTTGGCATTTTTAATGCCACAGATTGATGTTTAGCTTCGTAAAACTTACATTGAGACATAATGTGGTTTAATGTTCTGTAACATCTCACTCAGAAGCCAGGGCACCGACTAACATTAACTGTTAAAATTTGTTTTCAAACTTGTTCGAATAGTACAATCTATAAAACTTCATTACTTGTTTAAAAACTTAAGGGGGAGTGTTAAATAACTTTATTGTATTTTCTGTTGTTGAGCCATAACGTGTATTAAAATTGTTTTATCAAAATTTTCTCTTCGATAAGTAAACTGCTTGACATAATTATAATGGAATATGTCATCAATTTGTCATGCAGAATCATTGCAAGAAAATTATAGGCTAACTTTCAAGAATTATCTTGCAATGATACTGTGCGACAAATTAATGAAATATTCCACTAATATTTATGTCAAGCAGTTTACCAAGAATTCATAATATGCAATGTCGAAGAGAAAACTTTGATAATGCAGTTTAAATAAATGTTATCACTCAAAAACCGAAAACAATTAATTTGTCTAACACTCACACTTCAGGGGGGAAAATGGAAGTTAAGGTACAGTAGAACTGTGAGGCAAGGTAAGCGGTTATTCTAGGATCACTGTAATAACATTTTAAACACAATTCAAATATAAAAATATCAATATAATTTTATTGATTGATTGTTGTCAGCAAAATTCAGTGCAGTATTATATCAAAGTTTCGCATGTATCCGGTTGGTAGCCTTTATTTCGAGGCAAAATAGAATAAGCTATTTTAACATGTTTGAAGGTTCTTGGAACACTATTTCAAGTGGGCATGTTTTTGAGTAGCGCTCCGTATACGCATGAAGTGTTTCTTATTTCCTTACGTCGACACAATGTGCTCATGTAAAATTGTTTCTTTTAAAACGTATTTCCCAACATGTTGGAATATAGGCCTATCTGAAGCACGGCGCAGGTGGTTTCCTGAAATAAGTTGCTAGAACCTTCTTTTCACACTTACGGTGAATTAATCCTTAAACATAAGGTTGCTCAGGTAATCTTAAATGCACTTCGAACAAAATAAGTGTAAAAGTCTCTTCATTAATTGATACATTTTGTATTCCAACTTATGCTCCCTTTATTTTGCTCCTCATTAAAATTGGGAATAACGGTTAGGAGGAGAACTGTTGTAGAAGTAATTTACTATCCTCTATTAAACAGTATGTACGCATGCGCGATGTTAGAAATTACTAACACATCTTAGATAACTGGTTTGATTTTATTCAGATTTAGACAAGAGGTTTCAAATAAGCGGCGACTAGTACTCCAGATGACTGGAGAAAATAATCGAGAATGTAGAGGGGAAGAGGGATTCAATAGGAACATTATCCCACCTCATGTTTCTATTCCAATTCATTGTACTTAATCTCAAGGATTAATTTTTAACTTTTAAATTTGAAATTACTAATCAAATCATTTTGGCATATTTTCATTGAAAGTTTGGTTTTGGAATCAAATTCTGTTAAATGTAATCCTCTGAGATAGTTTATTCTGAATGTACTTAGAAGTCGTGAGATTATTCACACATAATTCGACTGAAATTGCGTCAACTGCATGACATGATTCCCGTCTGCATTAAGGTTTGTTCGCTCAATCACGTGAACATGATTTATCGATCACCAGGTTAGCCAGATTGTGGCTACAGGCTCACGCCTGAAAGCAATTGAGGGTTATAGGATAACGGAAACTCTAAATAAATTTAAAATAAACCTACATATTTTATGTAGTTGTTAAATATTTTACTATCAGTCACAGAAGCAGTAAATCTTTATACGTAACTTACTGGAAGTACTTGACTGGGTTTTCAATTAAATGCGATGATATTTCTGAAACAAAAAAAGTTGTGAAGAGTACCAAATGGTACAAAATGATGTTAAGGGTAATTAATAACAATTTAGAATAATTGTGATGAAAGAAAATAGTTGTATTAAAATTTTTTGGCTACCGCGTTTTGTCCCTGTACTCCGTTTTGCAACCCCCGTCCCCCACCCCCTTCTGACCCAAACACCGGATGCACGCACAACTTGCATTCGTTGCAATCAGATGAACGGTATGGAAACGCATAGAAGGCGAAGAAAACGAAACTTAATCTTTATTTTATATGTTGTCTTTATATGTAAACATGCGCAGTACGAAGAAGTAGACTGGACAAAAACCATACATTTGTTTTCACCAACACATTAAATGGAATACAGTTCTCCAGCTCCAGCTACTTGCTTTCCGTCTTCACAAGTTCATGATATTTGCTTCATGTTTTTTTGTTCATTATTTGGGACATAAATAGTATAGTTTCACTGCACTGTATTTATAGTTACGTATCGTGTTTGAATTTTTTGCGCCATTTTGTGTGTTTTGTCTGCTTTAAACATTCACTCGAACAGAGTTCCGCGACGGTGTTCGTTGACGGCCAAAATACGGTGTTATGTGAAGAAAATATATCACAAATAAACAGAGGATTTACGTTAAAATAATATGTTCAATTATCAGTACTTAGCTGCATAATTAACTACCTCAATTTTCTCAGGTGTTATATAAATGCTCCACTTGGTAAATTATATTACGTTTTATTTTTAATTAGACTTTTAATACATTTATGGTATCTTGTCAGTAATATTATTTTGTAATTTGCGATACATGCGATGTTCGCTTGTTTACGTTGAATACAGATACATCACCCAACAAATGAAAGACTAAGCTACAGGTGAGCGTGCGGATCAAACCTTACGAAAATCAACGAAGAAAATATTACGTACAAATTTCTCACAAGTGAGTAGTATGGGAAATATAATACAATGCTTTTAGTTAAAAATAAATTAAGGTTAAGTAATGAATCATTACTAGTGTTATGTATGATGATCTTAAACCTCTAAAAATACAGTTGGTAACGTTAGCAAATCGGAGGTTACATATTTTAATTTACAATAACTTTTTGATTGCGTTGTTCTTAAGGATTTGTTGAAATTACTTAAGATGCAGCATCAGTAAATAAACATAATTGTATTATCAAAACACTGTTAGGTCAAAGGATTTAAATAAAATCCTTTGCGTAACATTTATTTAGAAAGCAAATGACCAGATAGATAGGCAACGAGCAACACACACTTGTCATTGAAGAGTAATTCTGGTCAGCACTTAACATCTAGGTCTTTAGCGCTGCTGAGAGGTTGCATGATGTGAGTATGGAGCAGCCCCGGGATGAATGGGCGAGGGAAGCAGAAGATCCCCGAGAAATCTCGCGGACCAATGGCACCCTCCGGCACGATTCTCTCAAGAGAAAATCCTGGGACTGACCCATCCGGGAAATGAACCCGGAATGCGGTTGGTGGTATCGAGTGACTTAGCAACTACACCAGCCGTGGTCTCACACACACTTGTGAACATAACCTGTGGAGTTTATCGGTCATATTCACAATCATCCTTAATAGTGCCCATATCCTCAAAGAGGTCTGTGGTGCTGCAACATTTTGTGTGTATGTATGTGTATAGGTGTCCACTGACTGACAACTGACTGACATATCAAACTGCAGCCCAAACCACTGAACATAGTGTCTATTCGTGTTCAAGTGAGAGCGCGCGAAGCACATGCACGTGATCGAAGGTAAGGTCTGTCAATGAAAACACACAGTGTTCACGTGATTGCAGCTTGTAATCAGTGGTGTCCGGAATGCTCGCCACGTGTAGTGGCAGACAGGTGTTGAGCGTAGAATACCATGTACGAATTTGTGGTATTTAGGCGAGTATGTACACACAAAGTCGTGGGAACCTGTTAGTGTGAATGAGATAGCTATGAAGAACCCCGAGAAATCTCTTTGAACAACGACATCGTCCAGCACGATGCACTGCAGAAATCCGGGTATAAAACCTTATTTCTCAGGTAGACGACAATATCGTACCAATGTGCTATGCAAGAAATGTAAAATTATCGACACTAGTATTGACACACATATTGTAACTGTTCTATTCATGAATGTTAACAATAACATGTGAAACAACAAACAAAATATAATAAAGTAACGCACTTATTAGTTAACGATAAAGATATACAGGAAATTAAAATGAAATCTTCATATTGCACATCGCAATAGAAAAATATAATACTAAGCAGTAGTAATTCATTTACAATATCAAAGCCCTCGTTATTATCCATCCATCTGTATTGTGTAACTGACAGTGTTATGGAACCGTAAAAAAGTGTTTTTATTACATTCATTCCGCATGAACAAATATTTACATCAAACTTTTAACAAAACCGTCACATACTATACATATACACTGGCCATTTTATTGACATTATGCGAAGTTTAGATGTCATTGATATAATTCATGTTGCACATGTTGTAGATAAAATTACTATACCGAATATGCAGGGTATGTATCAGGATCTACGATCGATAAGTGAATAAACAGTACATAACAGCCATAGTTGGGCGTGGATGAGTTTACTTACGTTTGACACTATCAGTAAACAATACGAACACTCGCTTGACCAGTGACACTATCAGTAAACAATACGAACACTCGCTTGACCAGTGA
>PNEQ01038454.1:0-15872 GCA_003012365.1 Medauroidea extradentata | reverse complement strand
TTTATTACTATCTGCACTTGTACTCATAGCACTGGAAAACTAGAACATGTGATGTATTTAAAAATAATTTGCCCGTGAAGATAAGTTGACTTCTATCAGCCTGTGTATTTCAGTTTGGTATTATGTAATATGTTAACATTGCACTTAGCTATAACTACCTCCAAACACTATTTTCCAGGTATATTGTTATATTTCCTTATGTAGTAATGTAACTCATATAGGATATAGTACGATGACAATTAGTGTTTATGCAGCCTAATATTTATCACAGTCAGTTCTTACTTGCGATTGTGATATGTTCTTTTGTGTAAGTGTTAGAATGTAATACGTTTTGGGTAAAGTGTCTTGGTTTTATTTTTGTGTAACTTAACTGTAATGCATGTGCAATATTTTCCATATTGTAAAATCATACTTTTCTCTTTTCTCAGTTCTTTTGTTTTCAACTTTCTCGTGAGATATTCCAAATTGTATTGGTGTGTATAGTTATATTTCTGTATATGTAGGTGTGCAGATGTGCACACATGGGCAATATTATCGCACCCTGAAGCCATCTTACCACCTAAACTTTATTGTTAATTGTAATAGGCCCTCACCTAGAGCTTTGCTCAAAGGGACTGAACTTTTTACTTAAGTAAAATATTGTTTGTAATTTGATTATTCTTGTAATTAAATAAATAAATAAAAATGAAACTAAATTACAGCATTATGGGCAGGGGCGTCATTTATGGTCTCAGAAGGGGGGAGGGCAAATGCCCCCCCCCCCCCCCATCACGGGATTAAGAATTTTATGTGTTTAAATATATATATTTTTTATTTAAATAATGCTAACTTAAGCACATAAGACTGAAGCTTTATTATTAAAACATCTAATTTATACATGCTTCATTAATAAAAAAGATGCAACAAGGTCACTGTAGCCGCTAAACAAAATCTTGCCCCCCCCCCCCTAGAAAACCCTGAAATGACGCCCCTGATTATGGGTTTAGTTAAGATGAGTACTGGAAAGACTGGTCAGGATGTATAAGAGGGTGAATGGTGAGGGAGAGGCTGGGGTAAATTATGCTGCTTGTTAGAGCATAGAGGAAGATGGAATGGTAGTGAGAAGATTCCGATATTGAAGAGCATAACACAGCAGGGTACCATAGGCATTCTATGCTTATGAGGCTGACGAGGAAGTGACGTGGAATTAGCTGTCAGAGAAGTAGGTATCAGTGAAGGGGTTGGAAAGTTTAGGAGGTGTTTGTGGAAGATGTTATAGCTTGCCAATAGGCGGTTGTCCAATTGCTAGTAAAATAGTTATTATTATTGTTGTCAACAGCTGAATATTGGCGAGTAAGTATGTTTTAAAGTACTGCACAAAATGTAGAAGTTAGGCAAGTCACTAATATTATATCTGCATCATAGTCCAAGATAACCATAAAGATTAAAAATCCATTGATTTTGTTGTAAAATTTCTCCTGAACATGTGCATGCTTGACAATGTAAACATTGTTAGGGCATTGGCTTAGATATGTAAACCGACGTTGCAACCACATTTGAATTGTAGTTGCCGGACATAAATGTTTAGAAAAATTATTAAACACATTGTAACAGCCTGGTTTGGCAAACGTTTGCATAACACTTACCTTTATTTGTGTCCAAGCTACATTATGCAAATTGTAGGTTAGGCCAGAACGTTACTTTTAAAATATTGACGAAAGAATAGAACCTAAAACATTTCAATTTTTCACTAAAATATTGACTTTCGTAATATATAAACTGTTTTGCAATAAGTTGCTACATATAAACGTAAAAAATCACTTAACCCCACACTTCATAAACATTATTTACATGGAAAGCAAACACCTAATTCGCAGAATACGTTTCGTGGATGAGCATGGAAGAATTTTTGAAGACCATATTTTGCCAATTGTTGTACTAAACAATATACTAACTTCATTATTTAGCTTTTATGCGAGTACAGCAGAACGAGCCGAAGTCGTCTTGCTTGCACTGATAGGCACATATTTAACCACCAATAAAAGTTATTTCATATGTAAATGACCGGTTGTTACTATTATGATCACACGAAGTATATATTCAAGTTTATTTCCAGAGTGATCCGATCATCTTGCACCTCGTAGTTTCTTTAAAAATCGCCGTTGACGTGAAAAGAAGCACGGATTTGTGTACATTTAAATGGCCATTCCGAGCAATCTGGGTACGGAGTGACGTCACAAGATTAGAGTGAGAAAAAGATAAAATGCGCACGGGCACACCATTATATGTACATCGTGGGTGGGCCTAAAACTACTATGGAATAAAATAAGGCAGGACTTTTAAATGCCTTGCGTTGATTTGTTTCAAAATGCCTTAGAGATCACGGTCGTAGAAGAACAGGTCTGGACACTCGCCTGGAAACTTGACCCCTTGCTGTTTGGCTGCAGTTCACCAAATTACCGATAGTGCTATACCTTTTTGGCGCTGTAATCTGGGCGGTCGAGCTCAAACTCCGTCCACTTTCCTCCCGCTAAGATGAAAAATTTATCAAAACATATTTTTTAAAATTTTTGAAATACTTCCATGTCTCACAATTTTAAATCATGGCTCCAGAAATTTTCATTTACTTTATAATGTTAACAATGGAAAAAAAAGTGGGTAGAGTTTGTTTGTTTGTTTTATTGCATCCCTAAGATCTTTTCAGTACACAATAGTACAAAGATATAGGACAACTCGTGAAGTGTACATAATAAATAGAAAACTTATACATTTACAGCAAGTACACATGTTTATACAGACACTGCTATCTCAAATGGTAAATGAATTCATGTTCAATCTTCGTCAGCTCCTTCTGTACACAAACTCTATAAATTCTTTGTTTAGGAAATCTGAAAGATAAGCAGAAGAAAAAAGAAGAGATTTGTGCAATGTGTGACAATATGTGGTCTTTCTAATGTTTATGATTCAAATATTCTTCCATGGAGTAGAAAGCTTGTTCTTCAAGAAAATCCTTTAGCTGTTTTGTAAAGAGTTTTGGATTTGAGGAGGACATTTCTTGAAGGTTTTTTGGGAAATTTATTAAAAAGGACGCTACCGTAATAGGAAGGCTCTTTTTGTACAAGTTTAAGATTTACAGAGGGCATGTGAAAGTGCTTTTTTATTCTCGTGTTGTGCTTGTGGAATAGTTCATTTTTCTGGAAATTATTATTGCACAGAGGTCAACAATTTCATTTTGTACTGAAGTTTATTTCTTAGGTTATAAGATTACCTTAATTGCTTTCATGCAATCAAATTAATGGCCTTTATTTCCAAATTATTGATTATATTAGTGATTGTTATAAACATGACGTAAATTGCAGTTTTCAATTAATTTCACACAACGATGTAAAATACTACTACCTGCAACATCTAAAGGAAACATGTGTGTGCAATTTATCGCCTCATTTCCTTATTCAGCTAGTCAAAAACAGAAGAACCAACGTTGATCCTACCTCAAGACAACATCGTATTTAGTGAAACATACCATCAATACATATCAACATAAAATTACTTCACTGATGAATATTTACAAATACACTAAATACGTATGAGTGCTAAACATAATTACACAGATAGAATACACATAATTTACAGATGAGTGAGAGAAGTCTGCCTAAAGAAGAATCAACGACCGATCACAAAAATAAATAAAGTGACCCTAAAAATCTTACATATTCTGTCCCTTATCAAATTATTACTACACAAGGTAAATCACACTTTGAAGGTAGGCGATTATAACGATTACACAGTGTGTATGTGTGCTAGGATGTTCCCAATGTTTTCTTTCCTTTCAAAAATAAATTTCTCAACTCTTTGTTCTTTTGTCGTGTGCATGAACTAGGCATTATGTTAGTTCAAAACTCTATTTGTAAAATGTGTAGGTTGACGACATAATAGAGCTTAACTGATACTGTGTTTATCTCATAAAAACAGTACAACTCAGTATCAATAAAACCCTTAATAGTGTCTAGATATTTTGTCTGCATACTGGAGATAATCATACTATTGCTCACATCAGTTAAGATAAACTTTCGATCCTTCAAGGACACATGCTTTAAAACGTCATGTAGATAGGACAGCGTTGCTAAACATTATGAGTGTACAATGAACACATGACGATACAATTGAGTGGGTACTTTGCCTTCACTGTACTCAAATATAACCTGGCAATTAGCTCAGACTAAACCACAAATACATATATGCACAAATAAATTCGTCACAAACAAAATAACATACACACTCAAAAATCTCCAGCAATTTTAGTACTTGCTTACATGCTGCTAATATTCTCTACCCTTATTAACTTAACTTCTCGACATATCAACCGTAGACAAGACTTGGCTTACACGATCAGTCCCTTACTTTTGTAGGGTTTCAGTCGGGTAATGTTGTACCTTCCTACCATGTTTCCACAGTAGCGACAGGCATATAAGTGCACAGGTGCACGTGCACACACAGTTTTCTATCAAGCATTTTTGTAAAATATTTAAAACATTCTTGTGTGTTTTGTAGCACCAGTACAGTTTGGAATGTTCGTCTAACCGACCACAAGTGCATGGAGTTCTTATGCTGTAAAGGTGCGATGTTGCAACCATGGACGTCGTAAACGGGGAGGATGGGGAGACACTTCCCCCCCCCCCCGTTTTTAAGATTTTTTAAGTTTAAGATTTCCTTCAGTTTTATATTAAATATTTTGATGCAGAAACTCTTTAAATAGCAGCATTTTGCATCTTAAAATATAAAATTTCCCGGTGGAGGACTCCTACACACCCCTTTATTACGTAGATTTTATGTATACTTTCTCTACCAGTGACGTCCCCCCAAAAAAATCAAATGCTTACGAAGCCGATGTTGCAACACTGTACTGTGCGCAACAGAGCTGTGCTCTCATCTCAGCCACCCAGCTCGACCTTTCTGTGGATGCGCATGACAAAATGATGTCGCCTCTTATGGCATTTTTAACATTGAAGAAGAGCAATGTCTAACTGTGCTCATGCCTGTTGATAGCGGAAACTGTTACTTCTTTCACCACTTGGTGGCAGCATCTACTGGCGCAGCTAGTGTTACATTGCCACAACTATAAAACACCTCGCTAGATATTAGCACTCTTAGTCTAATACCAGACCAAACGAACATTCTGAGCAAAAATGTGACATGAACCCTGAGCGAACTAGCAAGAAGATGCTGTGGTTTTAAATGTAAAACAAATGTCAATAAAACAGAATGCAGCTAATGAATGTATATTCCCATAATCAGTGTTTTTATATATATTTAATAAAAGATATGAAATATTACTCAATAGCCTTACTAGAAAATAATATTTTTAACATCGGATGTTACGAATAATGGAAATATTAATAATTTAACTGCCGAAAATGATAACTTTACAATTAAATTGTAACTGGGTGGAAAATTATATGTACTTAATGCTTATTTAAGAGCCACACTGAAATTTGCCTGGAAATTAAATTAAGGAAATGAAACAACTTTCACTGCCAGTAATGAAACTTTAACACACGTTTTTAATCATAAGATTAGTAAACAACATGAAATTTAGTGTGTAGGAACAATTTGTAACTGTTTTAAATTAAAAATTTTCTTTCTTAATTATTTTTCAAGACAATGTGTGAACACAAACTTCACCGGCTGCTACTGTGTTTCCATACATATCGACTAACTATAGCAGTTCTCTTTAATTATTTCCAACACACTATAGGGATTATCAAACGGTAGACATAATTTCTTTGCAATATGCTCCCAGTATGAACTAATGTGACCTGTACGCTTTAACATAAGATTACCTACTTTGAATTTATTGAGCTTAGAGAGCTTTTGCTGTCAACTCTCTGCATTTATTTCTTACTAACTTCATGATTTCTTCTTTAGATGGTCGACTCTCACTTTCCTCCACTCCACGTCCCCGTAGTTGAGAACCAGCTAGCCGATGCACTATCAGTGCTCCAGGCAACACAATAGCCTTCGAGGAGTGGGAAAACCACACTGCCACCACAACTGAGCATGATGCTCCAACAAATGACAGCCAACCGACAACCATCTCCGGAATAAAGCCAAACAGCCGATAAAGTATACCAGACTGTGAGAAACGCAGAGGAAAAATTGCCAATAAATGGCGGAGATGCGAAACCTATGTCAGGACCAGTTTACCCCAAATTAGTGCTGGGTAGACGGGCACATAGAATAACAGGTAGCAGTCGGTGAAAACCCCCGGCGCATCTACGTGCCCCCGACTGTATTTCGACTGGTGATACAGTACCACCATGACCACCACTTGGCCAGGCACCCCGGCGTCAAGCAGACCAGCTGCAGCATCAAGGACACATACACATGGATAGGCCTGATACAGCAAGTGCGCGAGTACATCAGGTACTGTGCTAAGTACAACGAATACAAGAACCGGCGCTCGGACAGTGTGGCACAGCAGCAGCCCCGCTTGCCGACCGAGCCCTTTGACGCCATCGCACTCGACCTGATAGGCCCATACCCACGAGTGGTGTTGGTTGTGACGGATCTATTCAGTCTTTGGGTGTAGGAATTTCCTCTTGAATTCGCATGCACCAGCAACATTGCAACGGCCCCCATCACAGAATTCTTTCTCCAGTGGGGATATCCCAAGACTGTACTGATGGGCAATGGCGTACACTTCACCGGGAGGAAGTGGACAGAGTGCTGCACACCGTAGTGGTTCCATCAACACACCACGGACCAATACCACCCCAGAGCCAGCCGGACCGAATGGCTCAATCAAGAACTGAAAGCGCAACTTTGGCTGCGGGTTGGCGATGATCACACGGGGTGGGCGCAACACATCCCTGAGACCCTCTTCTGCCTTTGCAACCGCATCAACGAGGCCACATAATGCTCACCAACCGAGCTCCTCCACAGCAGCAACTTGCCACAACCTGGGTACCATGAAGTCCGCAGGGTCAGGGACAGGGAAGACCCGGGGGCAAAGAGGCTTGAGAGGATACAGGAAGCACAGGAACACCAGCAACATTATGCCCCAGCAACGCAGCTGCTCATCCACCAGGTTCCGCGAGGGTGCGATCCCATTGAGCCACACCGACCATGACAACAGACCATGACGGGAACATCGACTGCCAGCCAGGTATCGGGACAGCACAGACGCGCGCAAACCCAGCAAGGTAAGCCCTCACCACGTCAACCACACCCACACCCTGGGCGACTGTGCCACCAGGGTAGTCGCTTACTATCAATATTTCAACCCTACTGATGGGGGTGGTCGCGACAACCAGCTTCCGAAGGGGGGGGGGAGGTATTTTACGTGGCCCGTCTGCCGCCAGACAGACAGACTCGTTGTCATACTCCCCGACACCTGAGTGCAGTGCAATAGCACCCTGAAACAGTGCAGTGTAGTTTCAGTGTAAGTCAATGCAACCAGATTCAGTATGGCATAGCCACCAACTTGATGAGCCCACACTAACTTCGTGCGAGCCAGTAATAGTTTTAAGAATTAAAGTGTGAATTTTATGAGAAGGTAAATTGTGTGCGAGTGGCCTGATTATCAAATATGTTAATGACTAGATGTGGTTAACACAAGGGCACAGTTTCACCATGTAACTCTAGCACTTCACAGCGTACCAAAACTGTGTGATTACAAAATTACAGGGACCTATACCAATCCATGTAAAAGATATATTTTGCAAAAGATGCTGACTAGGATTATCCAACACCAACTTAGTGTAAGATTCATTTTGTCATGTAAACAAATTTATCACACGGGACTTGGCACAAACTGGAAGCTTGGCCTCCTTCCCGCCGCCATTGTCTGATAAGTAAGAGCTCGGCGGGCCTAGGGTGTGCACATGTGTCGCGTCGCAGGGTGTCTACAACCTTTGTGTTCACAGTTTAACTGCAATAGTTCATCTTGTAATGCCGGAACCTTAATACTTCTTTTACCCCCGCGATTGCCGCCCCTCTGGTCTCCTCATGACCCCCAAAGTTTCATGCAGTAAGCATTTTATGTGTGCAACATGTTTTCTATCAGCACTTAGGCGACTGACCAGCCTCAATGGTCAGGCCTGCTTCAGTACACCCAGTAATGTAAGAGTGCTTCAGTGTAAATACAATGGGTTCTGAAAAGGACATGTGTGTTTCATTTTGGTTCATGTAAGTTTCAGGAGCTCAACCTTCTCTACAGCAAGTCACGAAATTCGTATTTTGAGTGTTATATAAACTGTTTTCTTAAAGTGTCTAACTGTTGTGCATCGAGGAGTGGAGGGGTTCTAAACACCCTCCCCCAGCATAATTCACGTGGTTACATTCTCGGCCTTTGTGCGAGGAGGCAGCCATGCTGTCGTCGACCAAGACCCTATGATCACAAGAGTCCAGTGTCGGCCTGGGTAACGTAAAATCACTGATGGACTGGCGCCCTTTCACAGGCCAGTATTCATCTCCAGGAAACACACCCCTGGAACACACAACAAATCCAGTCAGGAACAACCACGTGCCGGGAAATATATCCATATTGGGTCTCCCGACACACTGTCCCCTCCTCACACCCATATTGGCCACGTCATCTATAACAAATCTTTAGATTTAGACACACACACTGATTTATTTTCCTTGCTGTTGACACTATTTGTGTCAACACACGCAATTCGCATGACTAGCACACTTATTTTCTTGGAGACATTGAAGCTGAAGTAGTTAGGAGTCTTCTTGAAGTCTATGTTGATTGTTGACATGAATTTAATGTGTGTTATTTGTTTTAATAGGTATATTACCGAGCCGATGTTGTATTTACATATAAAAAAAAGTTTGAATGGTGATAAACATTGACCTATATTTTAAATTTGTCTACAAACTTGTATGGACTTGGTTTTGAATGAGTGCAGAGATATGAAGTTAGCTGCTTGAGTGTTGTGTATCGGCCAATACGAACCTTGTTGCCATGAAATTTATTCTTCAGAGACGTCCACGTAAGAATATGTAATGTTAGCGGTTTTAGACAGAGGTTATCTTGAGTGGCGCACATTTTGAACACTCATAAAAAAACTATTGAAAGTGTACTGTGTACTGTTTTATAATATTTTTTTAAAACATAATGAATGTTCTACATTTAAGTAGGCTAATGAATTAAGTCTAAAATTTCTTTTCTTCATCTACACGTGTTTATTAATATTGTGTTTCATTTTACTTTAAAGTTGTTAAAAGCAAAATGAGGAAGGGATATCTGTAGTGTTTATAGACTACAGTGTTTATGTTTACATTTTCATAACTGCCTATGTTGTTATTTCTCATTATTTATTTATTTAATTTTATGCCCTTGCCCCATATTTACACTTCCTTTGTTTATTTGTTAAAAGTAATAAGGTTAATTATAAAGTTTTGTTTACATTTTAAATCATTATTTTAAAGGTAGGCAGGCTGCTAAAAGTGTAGATTATTTTTATTTTTTTAATTTTTCACAATATCAATTTATTTATTATTATCTTTCATTTTGTTTACAATTTCAAATAATTTGGTTTGTAGAAAGTTATAAATATTATGAACTCGCCCTAATGGTAGAACAATTTTTGAATGATTTCTTTTTCAACAGAGAGAATGTAATGTATTACTAATGTTGTTGGAAGTAAAAGTCTATGTCTAAAGATTACAAAATTATTTATGGATATATTACGTGCTGCTTATTAAATAATATAAAAATGTGTGTTGAAGTATCTCTAGGTGACAGCGGAGGTTACAGGTAGGCTAAACCTATAATTCTGTGAGCCAACTTTTAAAGTTATTTAAGTTCACAGTGACCTTTTTCACTAAGTGCACGATTCAATGTTAACTTTTAGACTGCAGTTGTTATTTGAGTCAACCAGAAGTGGAACGGAAGGTAAAAAGAAACTCTGAGATTAAGAAAACATATTTTTGTAATTACGTTAAAAAGTACAAATACTTTCGTTTAGACCTAAATAATGTCAAACATGTGTGCGGCAGGACTTCTCTCGTAAACTGATATCGTCGGAGACGAAAGAATAATACACGAAGCGGGAAAATACATTTGTGCTGGGCCTTGCGACTTGTATAGCTTGCATCGTTACAAAATTATTTTGTAAGGGGAGGAGATTGTTACAACTTAGGACCTTATAATGTGTATAAATAATATCAAAACTGTATTCGCACATATTTGTAGGATTGTTCAAACTAATTAGTTTCATATTAGGCGAAATTAGGCAGATGTTAAAATATAAGCCTATACAAATGCTGCTGGTGACAAACATTAAGGATGGCTAATTTATTTATTTCGTGTAATATCCCAGTCTTGTGGGTTTACAAGCTGGGCTCAAATGTGTGCTAGAAAAATAATAGATCTATTTCTAGCCTAGTGTGTTTATTACCCCTGTCCGATAATTTTAGTGCCCTAACCTTACAATTTTTAGTGCCTCTGCACCACAATTTTCAGTGCCTTTGCCCTACAATTTTCAGAGACTGCCCTACAATATTCAGTGCATCTGCCCTACAAATAGTGCCCCAGCCCTAATATTTATAATTCCTTCTTCACTGCCCCACAGTTTTGAGTGCACCTAACACTGCCCCATGGTCTTTCGTGTCAATCGCACACATTTTTAAAAATGCAACTACACTACAATCTTTTTTAATTATCCTAAAAATTTCTGTACCGCTACCATGACCCTACCCCTGCATTTTTTAGTTGTCCTACCCTACAGTTTTCTGTACCCCTATCCAACAACTGTATCCTACCCTACAATTTTCTGTACATCTGCTACATTATAGTTAATATCCTTGCTTAACATATCCAGTGCACCTACCATACAATTTTTTTACCTCTGCCCCATAATTTTAAATATCTCTTCCTCACATTTCGTGTGCCCCTACTGTGCAATTTTGCTTAGGCCAATACCCTAAACTTTTCTGAATGGTACCTCTACCTCATGATTTTTTTATGTCTGAATAAGGTAAGGGGGGTTGGGGAATGGATCCCAACATTGACAATTATGGATGGACAAACTACGACAAATGACAAGAGAGAAAGCTGATGTTCTGCAGGCAGAGAATGAAAGGAGGGGTGTGATTGACGGCAGACGAGGTGACATCACGGATGCCACAGGGTAGTTTGCTCTGTCCGGTATTGTTCACCATTATGGCGGATGATATGGTCATTGGGATTAGGGGCAAAATAGGATTGTTTGCAGATGACTGTCTTTTATAGTTAGTGGTGGGCAGTGGGGTCAACCTGCAGGCAGACATTGACAGGTTGTGTTTCTGGACTGTGGAAAACAAGATGAAGATCAATGTTTGTAAGACAAAGTTAGTCAGGTTTACTAGGAAGAGTGTGATAAGCAGAGTCATTAACAGATGGGATGGGCAAGAGATAGAGGACGCCACACAATATAAGTATTTAGGGTTGTGCTGCAAAGTGACCTTACATGGCCAAAACTGGTGGAGAGGGTGGTTACGAAGGGGAGAAGAGTTTTAGGTTTTCTGGGAAGGGTACTGAATGAGGCTATAGCTCTGAGTTGAGGATGGGGAGGGTTACATTGTCACCTAACTAAGGGGGGGGGGGTATAGAGGGAGAGGAAACAACAGCCAGAAGATTGAGAGGGTGTGGAAGAGAACAGAGCAGGGTAGGCAGTCTATTTTTGTGAAGTCAGCGAGGGAGTGGAATGTTTTGCAGGATGACGACTTTTTTTATTTATTTATTTCTTAGCCTCCAGTATACATCCATACACTAAACTTCGAAACCTTTATCTCACTATGGCAGAATGATATTCTTGAGTTGAAATTCCTATGTGCGGAATCTTAGTGCGAGATCTTCCTCAGTTTCGAACTTCCGGTGACACTCCCGCGGCAGAAATCTGCGAGTGAAAGGAATGCTCTAGTTGTATGACGCACTGAACGCACCCTCTGGAGGAAAAAATCGTTTGTTCTGTGGTCACGCGCAATATTCGCACACATATAAACAGAATTATAAAGAAACTATAGATAATTAACAAACAACGTGTTTTATAATGCAATATTATTGCGTACGAATAGTTACAAAGTCTTTATCAATAGACATTTAATTTGAAAGTTCCTTTACTAGAAATTCAGGACAAATTACAAAGTAACATTTCAATCCAAATGTTTCTGACAGGTCTCAGAGACATTTAGTTGAGACTTCAGCCAACGAACGATTATATGTTTCGCCGCACACATTATTGAAACATTTCATAAATATTGCAAAGTAACATTTCAATAAGCAAGTTTCAAACATGTCTCCGAAACATCAAGTTGAGATGTTCGCCGCAATAGTCGCTGGGTGTCACATAACACTGTTGATGTGGCCATAGGCGAAGCCAGGGGGGTGCGCAGGGGTGCGGCCGCACCCCCATTAGAACTGAAGTCTAATAAAATATATAATAAAGGAACTAGCCATTGTTCTAGATTTTAACCTGGCCGCCGGGTACATTACTACGAATGCAAGTGCTTGTGATAACACTGTTTAGATGGCACCACGAGTCAGTTATCCAGTTTTGAAGTGCCGGCCGCCCACTACGAATGCAAGTGCTTGTGATAACACTGGTTAGATGGCACCACTAGTCAGTTATCCACTAAAGTGAGGTACATTTTTCACCGTTAGAGTAACGCTTTTATATGACTCTGTATTTTCTTTATGTTAGCAAGTAGCAACTCTGGAATTTATTTAATTGTTATAACCAACTCTTTGACGTGAACTTTCGGGAAAACTGCTGTGATATCACACATTTATATTCATGTTCTGTAGACCGATATCATGTCTAAACGAACTTTCATGGAAGACTGGTTAACTAAAATTGGCAAGAAACAAAAATGTCAAGACACTAAATTCTATCACTATCAGTGACCAGTGACAGTGGTAAACTTGGAAATGCTGCTACATCATCAGAAGATACGCTTTCTTCTGGTAACGAAAATGTTATGTTTTCAGCAGAATCTACGGATATTCCTGTCTCAGGTAAAAACTTATATATTTTTCGTCAATAGTGTTAAAGAGGTAGAAGTTGAAATGTTTGTGAACACACTACTATATCGTCTCAAGTCAATTTCCATTAAGTAACATCAAACATATAATAATTAAAATGGTGACTTTAAAATTGTCCTTAATTGAAATGTTAGAAGTAGAAATAATGTATTGCTTGAATAAAGAGGATTGTGTGTTTGTTTCCGCCATGCCAATTGTAGCCAATACTCATGCATTCTTCTATTCGGTTAATTTTTTGTAAAGCAAAGTCAACTGAATCGTATAGCGGAGAAAGCAACTATGTTAACCAAATTAGCTTTCAATAAAAAATAGAAAGACCACTGGTATATAATAATACGCTTATTTAAGGAGTTTAGAATCACCATGTGTGTAATAGCAAATCCAAACCAAACCACACTATTAAACAAGAAATCATGTGTAATACTTTTATATTGTTTTGCTGTTTACATGGGAAGGTAAAAATTAAGTTAACTTTCTGGAATAGGTTAATTTATATGCTTTTGTAGACAGGTTACCAACACTATCGCTGTAATTTAAATCATTATATTTGCGAATACTGAATACAGAAATGGATTCGAAAGGATAATTTTATGAAATCTGTATTTAAAATTGATTTGCTCTACAGCCATACTGCTGGTATGACTTTTTCTGGCATGCCTAAATTTTCATAAACATTCCCTAAATTACAGCTATTTTCTCTATGTCTATTGATTTTAAATAAATTTTTTTAATTTTTTTTTAATGGGCAAGAACAAAATATGTATATTTATATTTTTCCAGATTCACTCTACAAGCCTCAAGAAGTTAATAGCAGTGCGATACATCCTGATGATCCGAGTTGTGGAATACCGAAGGATAGACTTTAGCTATCAAACCGTGTTGGGCGTGGACCTTATCAGCCGTGTCTACGAGTTTTCCCAAAGAAGACAATAGGTAAGCAAAAAGATAAGAGGTCTTTTCATTCAGAGTGGTATAAAAGTTACAGATGGCTAGAATACAGTGAGAAAAATGACTCTGCTTACTGTTTTCCTTGTAGATTTTTTGCTCTGAATGCCTCATGTGGCATCATAGATGATGCATTTATAAATGCTGGTTTCAATTCCTGGCATAAGGCCTGTGAAAAATTTAAAGCTCATGACAAGTCACAATGCCATCAGGGTAGTACTGATTGCTGGAATTCTGTTATCAAAAAAAGCAAGCCTGTGGATATATTACTAAATGATGCTAAAGAGTATGAGCTCCAACAAAAAGAAATTCAATGGAGGAATAATCGAGAATACATGGCAAGATTGATTGACATCATCCGTCTGTTAGCAAAAGGGGGGAGGTCTTTTCGTGGCCACGACGAAACAGATGACAGCAAAAAGAAAGGTATATTTTCGGAAATTGTTAATCTTTTTCAAAAGTATGACCTATTGTCAAATCTTATTTTGAAACAGTGGCAAAAAAATTGTACCTATCTGAACAGCACAATACAGAATGATATACTGAAAGCTTTGTGCAACGTCATCCAAGACATATCTCACAAGAGGTGGAAGGACAATCTGTATCAATAATGGCAGATGAGACATCAGATATCAGTCGTCTTGAACAAATGGCTGTATTTTTTACGGTACATTCCACCAGGTGATATCGTCCCAGCTGAAAGGTTTCTTGGGTTACAACAGTTACAAAAAACAAATGCACCCTGCATATTCAATACAATAAAAAATTTGGTTGAATGTTTTGGTGTAATTTGGAAAAATGTAGTGTCTGTGTACTTTGATGGTGCTTCCACTATGGCAGGTGATCACACAGGAGTGCAAGCAAGGTGCAAGGAACTGAATGGTTCAATTGAGTACGTACATTGTTTTGCACATTGTTTAAATCTCACACTTGTAGGTGCTTGTGCTTCCCTCAAACACAACCCTTTGATTTTTGACATTTTTGGCATCATCCAGCTTATTTATAATTTTATTGAAAGCAGTCCAACAAGACACTGTGGGCCGGTTTCACCAACATCCCCTAAACAAGCCCTCAGCTAAGGGACACTTAAGCTTAAGGGTCCCTTAATTCTGATACTTACGAAAATGGCGTTTCACCATTAAAATGGGTGTTTTTTTTTAGGTGACACTTAGCTGAGGGCTACTTATCCTAGACAGCAGTATTTATTCTCAAGTTGGTAGTTTGAATTTGTTGTCACATGATCTGAAGAACCAATCAAAAGTATGCTTTCAACCAAAATATTATTTTATGTATTGTTTACATATTTACTCTAAGATTGTTTATTTGTTATGCTTTTCGTGAAAACTGCTGTTATGTATTTATGTCTGAAGGAAAGCAATTGTGTACCGAAAATTTACCAACGGATGAAAATTTGAAACGTTTAAATCCTGTGGAAAAGCTTGAAAACTTAATAAAAACACGAGAACGAAGTATCCAGTTTTAAATGTGTCGGGTGTCAAAATTGACTGCGAGAAGTGAATATCGAAGTATCCAGTTTTAAATGTGTCGGGTGTCAAAATTGACTGTGAGAAGCGAATAGAAGCAGTTTCGATACAGCAGTTTCCTTGGATAGAAGTTTCCACAGTGAAGGTTAGTATTTGTATTAAATACGGCGATGCTGACACCGTAGGACGACTGTGTTGTACAACATGTACCCATAAATATTGTCACGAAGCGTTTTTTTTGTTTTGTCCTTTTTGTTTTCATTTCCTTTTTTGTTAGGATCCGTGTGTTAACTTTAGTTTTTTTCTTAAGTAATAGGGACTTTGAGGGCTGTTGATAACTTGAAGGAGTGTAGTAGATGATCCGAGCATCTAAATTTAGATATGGCTCAGTGCCGCGCAGTATTTTTTCGTTCCCGTCACGTTAGTTTCCA
>PNEQ01038443.1:0-70926 GCA_003012365.1 Medauroidea extradentata | reverse complement strand
ACCTTTGCCAAAAACCATTTTTGAAAACACAGAAGTATTCGCATTTGCAAGAGGAAGATCGTATGAAATTAATAGCGCTGGGTGATAAGAATCTTCATGAACTAACTTTTCTTCAGAGAGGTTGACAGAAAAGTAAAAGTCATTAGTAAAAATTAAATCTAGCAATTTTGAAGCATCTTGAATTGAGTTGATTTGGTTACGGTTAGTTTCGACAGCAAAAGCAATCACTTCCTTAGCTTTAGCAATGACATAATGCTGAATGTTATCGTGAAGAAAAAAATTTTTCCAGTCGACACCTGGAACGTTGAAATCACCTAATACAATAGTCTTGTCATTAAAAGAATTCAAAAGGATTGCAATTTCTTTAAAATAAGACTGGTACAAGGAAGAGGAGGCATCAGGGGGTAGATAAATTAGGCCAATAAGGATAGAGGTAAAGTTAAATGTTAGCTTCACCCACACTGCTTCCACTAAATCATTTTCGAATTCAAAACATCTAATAACATTAGAAAAAATGGAAGAGTTTACTGCAATTAAAGCACCACCGCCTTTCTTTTTGTTTGTTAATGAGGCGTCCCGGTCATGTCTTAGAATTTGGTAATGGGCTGGAAAGTAAAGAGAATTTACGAACTGGTCTGTAAGCCATGTTTCAGTGAGACAGATGATAGGAAATTAATTTAAAAGAAGTTGTGAGCTAAATTCCACAGCTTTCGTTCGAAGACTACGAACATTCTGATAGTAGATGAATGGATTTTTATCTGTCATTCGCTAACAGATCCCGGGCCTCCGAAACTGTTGACTTGGGGATTACCGCACTGTCTAAGTTTATTCCAGACGCTTCAGTAAGTTGCGCACTTTCTTGTAGAATGTAAAATGTGGTGGGGGGAGTCAGTGTGTCGATGGAGCTCGTCCGGGTAAGACGTGTCAGTAGTTAATTTAATTCAATAATTTTTATATAAAAAGATTTTTTTACTAAATAGTTTTTACTAAAATTTTATTCATTAAATATGTGCAGGGTTATAATGGAATGCAAAATCGAATTTTATTGGAAGAAACACCAAAATGGCGGCTGGAAACAAGATGGAGGTAGTATTTTTTTCTGAATTTTTAGGAATTTTTTGCAATTTTTTTGAAAATTTTGAAAATTTTTTGAAATTTTGGTAATTTAACACTCTAGGTCAAGGTCATCCAACATGGCTGTTGGGGCCATGATGTCACAACATGGCGGTCAAATCCTCACTCGACAGAAATCCTCACTCCGGCTCCTGTCCCAGAAGGAACCAAATCATACTACTTATAATTATTAAATATTTTTTTATTTGCAGTGATTTATATAAAGTGTGGTGCAAAGTTACCCACGTGTTGGCTAACTTTGCACCACTTCTGTTTCGTGTGCTTTTAACGAGGTTGTGAAGAATTGTGCAACATTATAACTGTCAGAGAAACTTTGCACCATAAATGGAGTCTTAAATTCTTGAATACTGAATTGAAAATTACATAAGTAATTAAGATATGTGTTCAGATACATAAAAAGTTTCCAATTTCAAACCTCATTATTGATATTTACGCCCCCCCCCCCTGTAATCATGGCATTTAAAATTGGTATAATCGTAACACTGTCGAACAATCAAACAAATTATTAGTGCCAGGTTACTGTAATGGAACATATGGCGTGGCAATACCAACGTAACAAAAGCATTCTACACAATGTCGTAAAAAAACAATTTATGAACAAAAAAACGCAAAATGTCAACATTCTTCTTCACGATTGTCTCCTGCCACACATCAATCAGTTCTGGGACAGGAAAGAAGCCTCTGTTCGAGATTTGTTTAGGCATCTCTATACTCCCAAGAACATCATTCCAGCTGTGATCTATAATGCCTTCTTTTGCAGGCCATTTCCATGATTTTTTTAATCCTTACATTGCCTTTGTTTGTGCACCATCAGTTTCAACTTTTACAATCTGACCAGGGAAAAGTTCTCCTTCATATCTAAACACTACAAACTGTCCACAAACCTAGTGGTTGTATTCCAATGACGTCTCTGAACCTGCTTACTTCCGTGAGCTCCTGAGTCTGTGTCAGGATATGAAGGTGGTGTAAATGATTTTCTTCAGAACCTGCTGCAAAAATATCTGGCATACATTTTTGCACATGTTTTCGAGTCATTTTTGTCTTGCCTGGCTGAGCAGGTGCATGTGATTCATTGGATGGCTTGATGCAAGTATTTTCAGTCTCGTGTGCTATGCTTTTACCTGCATCTACTCACACATGTTTTCTGCCTCTTTTAGGTCCCTTGTTGGTGGTAATTTACAGTCGCTTTTCTGCCAGAATGTTTTTTAAAACTTGCCTCTGTATCATCTTTATCACAGCAATGAAATGTAAGTATTTCATAAAGTGGTGTCACATCACATGGATACATCCCACACTTCAAGAATCCTTATCTCAGATTTTGTCCAGCAGTTTCTGCAATACTGTCGTGCAGACATTATGAGAGAGATGAAAAGTCTTGTTTCTGGAGAACACAGTATTTCAGCCCTTTTTGTCTGCTATTGTAATTTGACAAATTCTGCCTCCACTTTTGCTTCGAGGGATGGAGAAAGCAACATCCAAAGGCTGTGTCAAGTGAGAAAGACATTAAAGTTGTAGGTAACTTAATAAAATATTTACCATGTAAACATATATTTTAAGAATAATAATTGTCAATTGGGGTTACTTTGCACCATAGTGCAAAGTTAGCCGTGATCGACTACAAATATGCCTTCAGAAAAAAATATATTTTCGTGACGGGTAATCTTCTGATGTACAATAAAAATAGCTATAAGAGAGCATAAGCAAATGAATGAGCATAAATAAATACTACTCACCTTAATAAATATAACCACAATATAAAATGCGATTGGATTTAGCTCTCTGCAAAATCTTTTACTTTCAGCTTGCTACATCTTGAAGACAACACAAAAATGCTGAATCAAGATTAACGCCGTCGGGTGGGATCGGGATAGCGAACTAAGCTGCTGCTATGAATCTGTGTGTTATGATGAAAGGGCGCCAGCAATACTCCCTAGGTATTGCACTTCGAGACTCTTATGCCTCAGGGTGTGGTACGTTCGGCATGTTCGATATCCCACCCGGTACGTTGAAACTGAATGCTGACTTATGTTATAACTGGGAAATAGCCTGTATTTAACCCAAACAAAAGTATGTCACAGAATTTTTACCAGTGACTTGCGTGGAGAGTTCAAAGGTGTGTGGTGCTACGTAATGACATTACACTACACTGAGTTCTGCCAGTAGCGTGCGAGAAGCGAGGAAATAAAAATAGTAGCTATAGAAATAATAGTAATTATAGTTATGTACCTTCATGTCAGGAACACAGCTTCATTGGGCCTGAGTGTTAGGTATATTGGTTCCACGTGCAGACAATGTAATGTCGGAGTTAATATCACATGCCTTGGAACACGGTAACGGCCACGCTAAATAAAGTCGTATAAGTTTGCTAATGGCAGAATACGAGGAATATGAAAATTAATTGATTAAAGTAAAGCATCATATATATATATATATATATATATATATATATATATATATATAACCATCTTTTCTAAAATCTGAGTGATGAAATTTCTATTCTTGTTGCTGTATTCGAAGTTACAATTATTATTTGCGAACCTGTTTTAAAAAGTTTTAAATATGTTACATTGTAACTTTTCCAATCACTTAGAATCAGTAGCCGAAATAGAGCTTCAAATTACTGAACATTATTCTAGTTCTGATCTTACCGAACAATAATACAAGCACAATAAAGAGTCAGGCGTTGTTGCAAGGTGTGTAATAAATTGCATTAAACCTAATATTCTTACAGAGATGTTAATGAAGTTGTCCCCAAGTAGAATTCGCTGTCAAGTATAACACCAAGATCTCGAATGTAATAAGTTTGCTTAACTTCATATTATAAACTGTTTTTAAATAATTTAATATCCTAAGTACGTAAGAATGAACGCTGGTGTTTAATAATGAGTCTGTGATGTTACGAACACACATCCGTTTAATCAGAAATATACCAAAGATTAAATGACGGTAAAATTATTACAGCAAAAATTTTACATACGAAGAAGCGAATGGCATATTATTGAAAAGGATATTGAAAACGTTACTGAAAAAGCTATTGTGTTATTATGACACTTTTAATATTTTTCTAAATGCTGTACACTAAATAAATGAATAAATATATAACGATTAAATAAAATGGTTGACTCTTTATGACAAAAAAAAAATTTAAGATGTACAATTTTTTACACTGTAATAAATAAATCTCAGTATAACTTGTCAATTTATAAATAATATTTACTACCCTTATGCTGGATTTTTTCTTACATAAAAAGTACACCTTACGCTGCGGTGACTTTCACTTACAGAATCGAGAAATAACTAGGGCCTACTTAACTCGTTAACTGAAAGGAGATTTTCAAAGCAGTCTATCTACAGGAAAAATATTTGCTTTTGCCTCAAACAGACACAGTACTGTAAAAATTCTGCGGGCATTTTAATTCGTTTTTATTATAGAGAGCCAGCATGTAAAGGAGGAGACCAACTTTTTGTGAATTATGTACATTATGACATGATTTCCGACTAGATATGACTAGCTGCTTGCAAAATATTTGCACGTGGTGAAAACTCAGAATAAGGGCATTTATACCAGGGGTGAATCCAGAGGGGCGTCACAGGGGGCATGACCCCCCCCCCCAACTAAATACAAAAAGTTAAATTATATGCTGAAGACAAAATAATCTATAAATTGAAATTTCACTATTGTAACATTAACTGTTTATTTAACATTTTTAGGTACGTATTTTACACCTTGAAAATATTTTCCCGGAGTGAGAACGCCCAGCTCTTCCAAAACAATAGTGTAGATCCGCCCCTGCAATGCACGGTTGATTACTTTCACATTTGACTTTACGATTCTGTTACTTTACATATTTCGCCAATACACAATAAATTCGTACAAGTCAAATTCAAGATGGCGTAAATATGGTTAAGAATCTTTTTTTCGAAACGTTAATGGTGTGCTCTTACTCATTATACACCAATTTATTAAAACAATTAACAAGCATTTTTCGAAATTAAACTCCAATAAATAAAACATTTATCATTTTAGTAAATATTCCACACAGGAGCGTCATTTGGTGCCACAGGGGGGGGGGGCAAATGCCCCCCCCCCTAGATTTATAATTTTATGTGTATAATTTTTTTTGTATTTTTAAATTTTAATAATACTAACTTAAGCACATAAAACTGAAGTTTTATTATTAAAGTATGTAATTTATACATGCTTAATTAATAAAAAAGATGCAACAAGGTCACTGTCGCCGGAAAACAAAATCATGCCCCCCCCCTAGAAAAACCTGAAATGACGCCCCTAATTCCACAGATTATAGCTGAGGAATGGATACAATACCGGCAGGCAAAATTGGCCACGAGTCAGAACCAAGTGACAACTAGTCCTTGTTCTCTGGTGACGATCCTTCAGTGGCCAGAGAAACCAGTTACGCTTCCAGATCTTGGGAAGAGATAAGAGGCATAGCGTTGTCCCTCCCTCCCCCTTCCATTACCTGCTGGACGTAGTTCACGATTTTTCTCACTGCACGCATCTTGGCAGCACTCTACAGAGCTTGATGTTTCGTACCTGCTGCTTGTAAAATGGCGAAAGCAGCGTGAAATTGGACTTTCAACTGACATTTGTTACGGGTTCCGAGACAATGCACAGACATGTCTTAGGTACCAAACGATGCAGTATTCTTTTTTGTGACTGGATTTATTTGTTTGGATATACTACATTGTGAATTTCGCAATGGAGTATGTCCAAACAAATGAATCGAGTCATGCACTCCTATTGCACAGTTCTTACGAAGATCATATTCTTTTTTGTTGCAAATAGTTAAATTTTTGTTTGGATTCATTGAGTATTTACTTAAGTGGAAGTAATTTCCCAGACGTCTGCACACACTTCGTGTGAAAATTTGATACAATTAGTTGAAGTTTGTTTGGCTTTCCCGTACATAGCTCCGACATGTGTTAGGCGACAAATTATTCCGTGATGCTTTGTGTCTGTAACAGCTTAAGGTGATCTCTTTGCAATGTGGTAGTAATGTGTGAGAGGCGACTTTATACAAGACTGCACTTTTACGTTATGCAGAGGTTCATAATTTAATTATTTTATAATATAAATATTGCACCTATTACAATGAAATTTTATTGTGTTATACAAGAAGGTTATGTGCATACACAATTAGCTCGTCAGACATAAGACTTTTTACAGTTATGAATTAAACGACTTTAAATTATAAAAATTTATAGTTTAATGTCTTAAAATGCATGGGAAATTGTTGAAAATATGTACAGACAACAGCAGTAACTAAATAAAACTGTAGACAAAATTTCATTGAAGTGTGCAGCAAAAAAACTGAAGTAACGTTCACTCTTAAGAAATCAAGCAACTGTTCTCTTAAAATTTTAATGTGTGGTGATGCTGACTGAAGAATGACATTCAATTTTTCAAATAATGGAACAACACTTAGAAGAAATGCACAAAATGCTTTGTTCAGTTCTGAAAAAAAGGACACAAATAGTTTTTCTCCTCTACTCAAGAAAGGATTTGCATTCTTCAGAACAGGTAAGCCTACATCTTTTTGACTGAAACTGTGGCAACTTTAACTAGTAGAGGAAACAGGTTTCCTTTTCTTTTCAATGTTCGCATCTTTGCCTAGACAGGCTTTACTTGAACTCGTACAGGATGAAAAAGTCTAAATGAATTTTATAAATTTTACTGGCAGAGAAGATGCTGCTTTTTCTGCAGCTAAGTTCATTAAATGACAAACACAACCAAACACAATAAGCCTAGGGTGCTTTTCTTTCAAAACTGCTGCAACACCATTCTTATACCTTAACATTGCAGCTGCATTGTCCAAGCAAAATGCAATGCAGTTCTCAATTGGAATTTCATTACATTCTAACTGGGAAAGAACTAAATTACCAATGTTTCATCCGGTACAATCTTCTTCCAGAACAGGAAATGAAAGAACAATATTTACAATTTTCTACAGTCTGTCATCATAAAACGTAACTACAACAGGATACAACTTTGAACTGGTATCATTGCTACCATCAGTTGCAACTGAAACACACATTTTTCAAGCACTGTGCAAGTCTGGATTTTGCATCTGAAGCCATTTCTCTTACAATTGCAGAAGCTTTAGTTCGAGCACATCTGAATTTCTTTGTGATTTCTGAGTCTGGGAACATTTTTTTTTCACAAGCGCACCTGCATGATTTGTGGCTGCATGAGGAATGTTGTGTTCTATCAAAAACATAGTAAATAAACACTCTGCTCATGTAACGTCAAGGCTCCCAGGTTTAACAAAGAATCTTGAGAAAGATTTTGATTGTCTTCTTGGCATTCTGTAGTAGATACATGCCTCACACTTTTTATGTGCACGCTGATGTCACTTTTGCCGCCATGTGACATTTTAATGTCGTATCTGCACATCTAACAAAAGCCAAACTTTTCTCCTTTGTCAGACTTCACAATACATTGAAATACTTTACTGTAGGTATCGCGGAATGTCTGGTAATAATATTGCTTTGTTTACCTGTAGGCCTACTCATTTTTTAAAATGTATTACAGACAGTTTGCAATTTATAACCTGAAATATGGCCTAAATGAGGTGACGGAAAATTCTATTATGGAAACTATAGCGCACATTTTAATATGTAATAATTTCGTATATTGTAAACCAAATTCAGTATTTCTTTCATACCGAAAAAAAAAAGTTAGTTGGCACCTAAACCACACCACAAAATTTCTTCACTAACTGTTTAACAAGTAAGAATGCCACTCGCTGTTAAACTGTGTAACTGAAACACACAATCAATCGTCACAAGTCAGAGGTGCAATACATCGATACGTGTGAATGTATAATCAGTTTGTCGAAAAAATTCAGATTTTTCTAAAATTCGGAAGAATTAACAGAATTTCCAAAAATCGTAAAGGGCGGTTTTTATTCTGAAAACTTCGGGGAAAAAACGGGAAGGTTGGCAAACATGTTATTCTCATATGTAACTTTCTCTGTTTTTTGCCTAAATTATCAATTGCATCTATCATCGGTTGTTCTGGGTTTTTAGTTTTTTTTCATAAGTTCCTTTGTGATGGTTTTTTTGAATTCATTAAATTTTTCAATTAGCTGTTGTCTTCTTAGTACATTTCTCTCTACCTTATTTTACAATTATTTAATTAATAAAATTTCACCCTGCCAAATCAAGCAAACTACGGTTGCAATATTAAAGAAGAGAATGCAAATAAATTTCATAAAGCAGATCAAACAAAAATTTCCTAGAAGAGCAGTTTTATCTTTTGGAATAAATGATCTCTGGCAAGTAGATTTCGTAGAGTTTGATTCAGGCTCGCACAAAGCTATTTCAAAAATTAACAAATTATTTAAGTATATGGTAACTGTGAGTGACGATTTTTTCAAATTTGCGTGGGCCACACCTGTTAAAGGATAAATCTTGTGAAAATGTTATATTAGCATTTAAAAGTATATGAAATTGTTTACGAGTTAAGCATCTTCAAACTGACAATGGTAAAGAATTTTATAACCCAATATAAAAAAAAAGAATGATTAAAATATAAAACTATGTTCATCTTTTAATGAAAAGTAAGCTAGCGTTGTTGGCAGATTTAATTGAATATTGAAGGAGAAAAAGTTGAAAATGTTCACTATACAAGAAAGGTATAAATGGATACATATTTAATCAAAATTAATATGTAATTACAATAATACCATTCATAGAACAATCAAAATGAAGCCTGTTGACAGTGGCGGTTTTAGCAGGTGGGCCCAGGCCCACCCAAAATTTTGATGTGATTTTTTAATTATTATGTAAAAATTTAACTCAATCATTATTTTGTAATTGGCGACTAAAATCATATTACTGCTATACTGGCCAATTGGACAGGATATCATGTAAGACAATGAATCACCTTAACTTATTTGTATCGTGTACATGTAATATAACTACCCCTTGACCAGTAGTACCAACTTCCAACACACAGCAGCGCAGCAGATGGTGGTGTCAGATGATATCGCAGTCATGTGGTGCATTCGTTTGTCGCCTTAATTTCGGGGTTAGTGGCTGTGGTTACATGAGATTCCTTACAGGAGCTTATCCACGTTTGAAGTTATCAGTTTATCACTAGTCTTTCATGGCACAGTGACTTTGACAGAAGTTGCATGCTGGCGTACACAGTATACACTTTGAGATACTGTTAAAATGAAGTGGATTTTAGTAACGTTACTAGCTAAAGAAGATGGTGCAAATGGTGGTTCCAGTTCCAGCGGATGAACATCTTTAGTAAAAAAATGAAGCACTGCAGTTGGTTCCCCTGCACAAAAAGTCAGTGGGTAGTACTGCTCACTACCGAAAGTAGTTCAAATGGCACAGCTCAACAGACAGTTGTGGTGAGTTTAGACATTAGTTCGGATTGTAAAAATGGCCCCACTCAGCCAAAAGCTAACTTTCCTCATCATATTATATCTGGTATACAAATGTCGTTCCAAAACAGTTGGTACAATCATTTTTCATTTCAAAACGATGCATTATTCTGCTTTGTTTGCCATCACTTCACAGTCAAAGACAGCATATGTGAAGATGTGTTACTTCATAAGGGGTATTCAGATTGGAAACACATTGGCAACGTGGCGACCAAACACAAACATTAAAATTATCATAAACTTTCTATAGTTGAATACGAAAATGTGGTTACAAGCTAAACAGTCTGGGCCAGTCACAGTCCAAATAAATGACCACATACCCAAAACTACAGTGGAAAATCACGAGAAATTGAAATCTCTTATTTGAGGAGTTATATTTTGTGCTCGGCAAAATATTGGTTTGCGGGGACACAGATAAAGTTAGGGGAAGTGCGTTCTGTGATAAAGAGGGGGCAGAATCCCACAATTTTATCAATTTGGGTAATTTTCAATAATTGATTAATTTACTTTGTCTTGAAAATCCATCTTTGAGTTCAAAGTTAAATAATTTGCCTCAAAATGTTAAATACACTTCAAACATCATACAATGACATGCTCATAGCAGCATCATCTGTAATTACATGAGATATTGTCAGATAGATCAATTCTAGAAATACTGTTTACAGTATAATTGTTGATGAAAGCGTGATGGTCTTATAGAACAAATTAGTGTATGTGTGCGATATGTACATGGCATGGATATCAAGGAGCAAGGTTTTGGTTTCGTAGAGTTTGATCAGCTAAATGCTCATGCCCTAGCTAACACAGTTAATAGTTTTTTAAACTCTGTAGGACTTGCCCTAACTATTTGTGTCAGCCAATCATTTGATGGTGAATCAGTAATGTCTGGTGCTTTGAACGGAGTACAGGTAATTGATAAGACATATGGCTAATAACCCTTGCCCCTATGTTCACTGCCACGCCCGTAGATTAAACATAATACTTTTAGATGTATCAAAGAATGTTCAGATTATAGGAGAAATTATTGGACTTCTAGAAGCTATTTGTGTGTTTCAGTCTTCTTCTACGGTACGTCATAATGTGTATATGTCGTCACAAACTTCACGTGGAATGGACAAATTGAATGTGCTACAACACAGTGATACTAGATGGGTTTCCAAATATAAAGGTGTACATTTTTTCAAACTAAGTTTCAACTGTATTAAAGCACTGGAAGAATGTTCACAAGCACGAAGGAGAAAGAAGCTGCAGAAGCAAAAGTTCCACTATTTCAGTTTGGTTGTTTTGATATCATGTTGCTGGTTTGCCTAGATGATATCTTGTCCACTGTCAATTCATTGTCATTGTATCTGTAACCTCCAAACTTGAATTTTGGGTGCTGCCTAAAATTAATTGACTCTACAAAAGAATAAATTGCTCATTCAAAAACAGAAGAGAAATTTGACAAATTTTGTATTGAGGACATGAAAATCGCCGAGCAACACGCTAATATTATCACTCCCATTACGTCTAGGAGTTCAAGAATTCAAACAATTAGTGTTTGCCTAATTGATTATTTTGTAACACAGTCGGTCAGAAAAAGAAAAGTTTGTACACAAGAGAAATGTCAATTGAGATCCATCTTTTTCTCCATAATTGATAACATTTTGCAAGAAATGGATAGAATATTTCTTCAAAACACTGACCTAGTCAGTGCTGTTAATACTTGCGATCCAACTTCAGAAGTGTTTATGGATTCAGAAATATTGGGAAGCCTTATAAAATCTGACGGTCCTGACAACGAAGTTTTAATTTGGCTAACAAAACAACGTGATCTCGCAAAAATAATGTTTTCTAGATGTACAGCCATGTCGCAACTGTATAGAGAGATTAGCAATAGGGTCAATCCATTTCCAATCACCCAGGCAATGTTGCTCAACATTTTTAAATTTCGTGATTTATTTATAGTGAGTTCCCTATAGGTAGACAGTCACAAAACAACGTTTAGAAAAATTTAATAGGCACAATTTTTTTTGGCAGCCATTTTTAATTGGCGTTTGAGCAAATTTTTAAGAAAATCATGGTTTGCATGAAGTTGAATTGCCAAGCTATTTCAAGAGCTATCAGAATAATTAAAAAACCAGTGTGTTCAGCATGAAATTAACTTCAGAAATACATTTTCTTAATTATTCTATCATGCAAAAGAGTCAGTCAAAATCTTTCTGTAAATACTCATAAAAATTACATGACACGTTACTTTTTAAGACCATGAATTCTTATGAAGGAAGATAGACTCACTAATAATATGTTATTTCTGTGTTGAGTACTTAAAAAACTGCCTGCAGCATAAGTTTCAGTCATGAGAATGCAGTAATTTTTTTTCTAGAGCTTTTCAAAAATAACCAAAAGCCCTTTAATGTCAATTTTCTCAGGTCAATATCTAAAAAGGGACTGAATAAAAACAAGTGAAAATTTTATAGAATGTTCTTCATACACATAGGAAGAGCTTACAAAAAAATTATGACTGAGACTCAACTACACTTAGAGAAATACAGCGGTGAATTCCAGTAAAAATGCTGCCCTTCTACACACTCGTGCAGTACCATGTTAGCAACCAAGGGCTTGGAATTATTGCAATTGGCATTGGTCAAATAATGTTTAAATCATTACAATCAATAAATGATCAGATATTTAAACCTTTAAATAATAATGGGCAGTGATAACATTACGTAACTTGTAATTCTTTAAGTTAACTTACCAATATATTTGTTGTTCTACACTTGCGTACAGTATACACACACGATAATGTTTCTCTATATATATTTAGATTTAAAACTTCACTTCTAACTCCTTGCCAGATGCAATTTTCATTACAGAGCTAAACAAACACGATATTTCATTGCATAGTTTATCAGTTATGTTGTGTGTTCTTCCAGTCACTGTGGTGAGTTCCATTGGAGTAACTTTTCGTATTATTTTATTTGCAGGCACCCAAGCAAAGTCATTTTTGGAAAGTTGAAAGGCAGTTTTTGGTCCAGAAGGGTGGAAGAAATGCACCAAAACATCATTGTTATCTTCACTTCTGTCTTCAATTTTTCCAAGCCACCACTTCTCGTCATATATACAAACAACCAGTTGATTATTTGTAAAAGATGATACATTTGTAAAAATTATTGAAGTTTGATGATCATCAAAGTTTGAGCCTTTGGAAGTAACAAAACATCTTATTTGATTGTCACTTATGGGGATGTATTGTGATAGCTTCTTGTTCCTTTCACTGGTAAACAACATTCAAATCTTTCAGTCAGTTTTGCTTAATTTGTTGAATTTCAGCTGAAGAAACATATATATATTTAACTCCAGTAATATTCTTTTGAGAGTATTTGAACATATCTTGTGGAGTCAGGATGTGTTCTGTGTAAGGTCTTTGAAGGGAAGCTCGTGTAACTTCTGGTTTTGTTGTTCCGCCTATCCCATCACACAAATTTTTTCCGTGTGATGAGGCAAAGAAATTCCACTCTGCTAGTAAGCCAAAATCATTTTTGTGTTGGCAGACATTAATGAAGTTTTTCTTACTTTTGTACTGGCTGCTTGCACCATCGGTAAAGTAAATAACTGTTTCAACATTATGTATTATATTCTTAATTTCCCTA
Organism: Medauroidea extradentata; assembly: GCA_003012365.1. Taxonomy (NCBI): domain Eukaryota; kingdom Metazoa; phylum Arthropoda; class Insecta; order Phasmatodea; family Phasmatidae; genus Medauroidea; species Medauroidea extradentata. The sequence continues at coordinate 57,740 of PNEQ01038443.1, read as the reverse complement.
ATGAGGTGATGTTGGAATGTGTACCCAGTCGTGGTATTGTGATGAAGGTGGTCACTAATTACACAAACAGATTTGCAACATACCTTGTCTTCTTTTTTAAAGTAGATAACAAATGGATGCAGTGTCGCTTGTGTATTAGTCCAGTGAAAACTTTGAATTTCATCCTGTACTGTAAAAGTATAGTTTTCTGCAAAATCATCAATCACTAAACAGTGGGTTTCTTCCAAGTTTTCTTTCGTTTCCTTGAAATACTGAGCTTGAGCTTTTGAGATAAACTGATGGGATTTTAAAAGCACAAGCTTATCAACAAGATAATGAAAAAATTCCTCACTGGGCATTACCTGTGTAATGAGCTCAGCTCTATCCGTTTGTACCCACTGTTTGAAAATTACTTCATCAGGCAAGATGTCAAGTTCATTTTTTAAGACATCAAGTAGGGTATCTGGTCCAGGACATTCTGCACAGGCACCAAGCATACATTTTTCATTGTCAATATCACATACCATGAAAGCTATCAGGTCTTTATAATTTGCATTAAGCTTTGCTCCTTCTATCATTAGCTTTGTGTTTTGATGATGCTTGCAAACGCATATGCTATGAGTTCCTGATGAACCAGGAAGAACGCACCACTTTGGGCGTAGAGCGCAAAACATAGAGCGGCCAATTTTTTGATCTGGGTATTTCTGTTTATAGAGGCTGTAGAGCTCATTCAGCGAGAGAAGAATTAACCTTTTCTGCTTCTGCATTGTTAATCACAGTTGAAACGCACTCCTTTTTACCAGGACATAAGCGACTAGTTTCATCATTCTCATAAAATTCTTGAACACAATTAGTAACAACTTCACCTATTTTGTTGCCTTGTCTTTTTGAAAGACGTGATAAGATGCCTTGATCCTTTACTAGGTGCCTAGTTAATGTCACCATGTATTCAGATGCACCAAATTCCTTGATAATTTGTGTCTTTGACCATGATCTTGGCAAGATGCTAATTATCTTAATTTTATCATCTTTACTAGAAACTGAATTTTTCTTTCAGTTTGATAATAAGTATATCATACTCACTTTCTACATTTTCTATACTCTTTTCATTCTCAGCTTCCAAGTCATTGTGGAAAGATTCTTCCAGTTTTCACTTCACTGCACTAGTAATTTTATCAATTTTTCTTTGTAAAGCTGACAGTCGCTGTTCTGTGTTAAGCTTTGTTATTTTACGCAAAAGAGATAATTCCAAAGTTTCACAAATGGATTCTACTTGATGCAAGGGATTATCCTCAACTAATTCAAAAGGCCCAGGAAGCAATCCAGGGTCATTTTCAATACAATTTGCCACATCTTCGACTGGTTTTTCTACAAAAATCTTTGATGCACAAGTTGGACATAGAGCTTGTCCAGGAATTAGGTTAATATCCACAATTTTTACTCTTGGAAAGGTGTTCAATTAGTATTTTACGCAAGCCATTTTTGACTGGTTTTTTGTGAGAATCAAATGGGTCACAACATTTTCCCCCAAAAATGTGGTTGTATTTGTCTTTGTGGTAATGGCAAATATTAGTAATTTCTTTCGAAATTCTTAATTTCAGCAAACATTGTTCTTCAGCTGGCAAGTCACTCACCCTTATACATTCTTGAGGCACATCTTTCTTGTAGTGTGGTTTATGGCACTGTTCACTTATTAGTTCACCAACAAAACAACTCATCTTGAACAATATATATTTCTTGAAACCTATACAAATTTAGTACTTAACTGACAGGACATGTTCACTAGTCAAGGAACTATCACCAACTGAGCCTCATATGTCCAAGCAATGAATGTTTGGAATGGGGAGGGGGGAGTTCACGTCACCACTTGCAGAGACATGTAAGAATAGGACAGTTGTAGGCTGTACAGACGGATGCAGATAGAAGAGTTCAATTGTACTCTTGCAAAACTCTCATTGACTTGCGTGCCTTCACAGAAAATAGTACAAAAAGTTATATTGAAACTCACAACAGTGTCTGGCAAGTAGTTACAAATTAAGTTTTGAATATATATATATATATATATATAGAGAGAGAGAGAGAGAGAGAGAGAGAGAAACATTATCGTGTGTGTATACTGTACGCAAGTAAAGAACAACAAATATATTGGTAAGTTAACTTAAAGAATTACAAGTTACGTATTGTTATCACTGCCCATTATTATTTAAAGTTTTAAATATCTGATCATTTATTGTTTGTAATGATTTAAACATTATTTGACCAATGCCAATTGCAATAATTCCAAGCCCTTGGTTGCTAACATGGTACTGCACGAGTGTGTAGAAGGGCAGCATTTTTACTGGAATTCACCGCTGTATTTCACTAAGTGTAGTTGAGTCTCAGTCATAATTTTTTTGTAAGCTCTTCCTATGTGTATGAAGAACATTCTATAAAATTTTCACTTGTTTTTATTCAGTCCCTTTTTAGATATTGACCTGAGAATATTGACATTAAAGGGCTTTTGGTTATTTTTGAAAAGCTCTAGAAAAAAAATTACTGCATTCTCATGACTGAAACTTATGCTGCAGGCAGTTATGTAAGTACTCAATACAGAAATAACATATTATTAGTGAGTTTATCTTCCTTCATAAGAATTCATGGTCTTAAAAAGTAACGTTTCTTGTAATTTTTATGAGTATTTACAGAAAGATTTTGACTGACTCTCTTGCATGATAGAATAATTAAGAAAATGTATTTCTGAAGTTAACTTCATGGTGAACACACTGGTTTTTGAATTATTCTGATAGCTCTTGAAATAGCTTGGCAATTCAACTTCATGCAAACCATGATTTTCTTAAAAATTTGCTCAAACGCCATTTAAAAATGGCTGCCAAAAATATTATGCCTCATAAAATTTTTCTAAACGTTGTTTTGTGACTTTCTACCTATAGGGAACTCATCATTAAAATATCAGGCAATTTAAAAATGTTGAGCAACAAATTTTATTCATTTTGGGTGATTTGAAATGGATTGACCCAATATGGATATTGCTTTCCTAGATTTAAAGAATGTTCTGAATCTTATTTTGGTGATTCCTGTAAGCACAGCATCTGCAGAAAGAAGTTTTTCGACAAAACCTATTTCCGTGCGAACGACCAGTCATCGCCTTCATGTTTCAGCTGTCCTTTCAATTGAACACGAGAAAAGTGTTTCTTTAATGACAAATCCAGACCCAGTTATTGATGAGTTTGTTTCACAGAAAGGAAGGCACCTGAGATTTTTTTTATTTACATGGGATATTATCACAGTGATTATTCATTGATGTTTGTCATTTTATGTATGGAAAATTTAAATTTGCCACAATGTCACTAGTGTTGTAAATTAATGTAAAATTAGCTTGTGTGTTTGTTGCACTTGCATGTTGTTAAAAGTCTAATCTATGTCACTATACTAAATTAAAAATACATGTGTACACCAGAATTTTCAAGTTTGTACGGTGTATGTAATATTGAAGAAAACCCACATTCGTTGAATTTTTCCTGCAATGTCAGTCATTTGTAAAAGTATATTATTTTTGTAAACCAATAAACGTATTTAAAACCACAGTTTTACTCCAATAATTACTGTGTTTTTCGTAGTTATACATAAATGAGCCAACAAATGGCAGATGCTGGGAGAGGGGTGGAGGGATGATCTTAAATAAGTATATTCACATTTTTGGTTCAGAAACTCCTTAAATAGCACCATTTTGCACCTTACAATCCAAAATTATCCGGGGGGAGTACTCCCCGCTTTTGACTTGTGGAATGTGAGCCACTGGAATCTCCCCTGCCTGTTGATGTAAATAAGAAAAATGAACTATTTATTCTGGCTAATATGTATAATAATAAATTAATTTCTCAACCAAGTGACAGCTAAAGCAGTCTTTTGACTGCATCAAAGTTTTCTGTTGGATATAATGTTCGAATAAGTAAAGAAATTATTTTAAAAGAAGGGCTACACACCAAATTGGTCAATAGAAATATTTGAAATATCAAAAGTATTGTAAAAAAAAAATGCAATAATACAGTAAAACCCCTATTTAACAAAACTCAAGGGACCAAAAAATGACATGTTTGTTGTAAGGGGGTTTGTTAAATAGAGGATTTATACAACTGATTTCTACTCGACATAGAATTTGACATGAACTACAAAACTTTGGTCGACAACTCACAGTATATCCTGGGAATTATAGAAGCAACCAAAAAAAATTATAATATTGCTGAGATTGCTATTTATTTTAAAGATTATGAACAACTGAAAATGTCATACACATGGAACTTCACGTTAGGTTGCCATGTTTCAGGAATATCAGAGTTACACCAAGTTCTTCACCAGATAACTTCATAGTGTGTTACAAAGACTTTAAATTTGAAATGCCAGCCACTGGATGCTTGCTAATTTTCTACTCACATTTCAAGTACTTCTTCATTCCAAGCCTTCCCTTAAAAAATAAGTCCCGAAGCATTACTTTTTAATGCCCCTAACCTCCAAGCACAAATCTAATTTCCTTGTACACTACTTCATTTTTACATATTTTAACACATTTCCTATTTACGCCAACAAAGGCAGTGTTGTTTTCTATCTGCCTACAATTTGAAATTATGGTTGATAGTGTAGGCTTGGACGCGAATGTCGAAATCGTTAACTACAGTATCTCACACTATCACTTTGATGTACAACTTTTTAAATTTCAAGTTTTATTATTATTATCTGCCGCAACATTTCATTCAAACACATCCACGTTAAAGTTACAACTAACCACGTGCTAAATATTAGACTTCTAAAAGACAGTCGTTAATTCGGTGATAGAAAAGCAAAACAATAAACAACAGAGGCCTATGTCACAGATGATGTACACTGTTGGGATGCGCTCTTTTAACCACAGAAAAATGGGATTCGGAGTGGTTATCTCGCCGAAATCATGGTGTGGAATTCCACCACCAAGAGCGCTGAAGTTGCAACTAAGAGTTAGGCGCCCATTTTATGTCAAGTGCCGCACGCGCACCTTGTGTGTATCTTTAAACTATGGAACTGTAGACGTGTTGTTTATGTTTGTTTAGTTTTTTATTGTATGCATCAAGGTTTTAAACGTACTTTCAGCGCGAGGAAAATAAAAAAAATAGTGTGTTGTTGAATATAATTACCGACATGCGATTTTTTTTAACTGGTCGTTCGTTTTAGAGAGAATTTTACTGTTGCCAACAAAGTACATTTCGATATTTGGAGGTTAAAAATGCATTGTTATGGGGGTTTGGCGGGACCAAATCTTTACTTCGTTGTACAGGGTTTTTCATTAAGTAGAATATTCGTTAATGGAGGTTTTACTGTATATAGAATTAAATATTTGCAAAATGAACCAATTAAAGGTATATTTTATGAACAAGAACTTCTTAAAACTAAATATGATAAAGATTACTGAGTGGAAAAGTTCTGTGAAAGAAAGGAGATAAAGTTTTAGATAAATGGTTAGGTTTTGATAGCAGCCATGGATAAATAAAAACAATATTGTTGTATAAACTTTTAAATATAATTTTTTTACAATTTTTTTAAAAATATAAATGAGTGAAAATATAATTGAGAGCTACAAGCATCAGACATTTCCACCAACTGATCAGTCTAAAAATAATTTATATTAATACAACAAGAGAACAGAATTTGACATACGAATTGGGGATTCATTTTCACATCCAAATGAAGATTATGTATGTGAACAATTTAGATTGCAGGAAAGGGATAGTAATGCAAATTATGCAAAAGATTCAACTATTGATAACCATGGAATTACTTCAACTATGAAGCATGCATTACCAGCATTAGCATTATCAGATCTAAAGTGATCTGGTGTGGTAAAAGGCTGTAGTGTAGATAAATGTTATTTCTTTAGAGCAGATAAACATAATGAAATTAAGTATCCACTGAAATATTTGTTTGTATTTATCAAGAGATTGCAATGATATTTATTGGAAAGGTGGTTATGAAATTACGTTAATTCGTGAATATAACGATAAAAATTCAATTTACAGGCAACCTAAATACAAAGAAGATGGCACATTAGATAGTACACCTTCCGCAGGCAAACTTGTTATTGAGAAAATGGAGTGGCCAATCTTTGAATACGGAGAAAATTATGGAGATGGAATTAAAGCCAACTATACAAATATCCGAAAATATAAATTTACTTTAATAACTGGCAATGTATTGAGAAAATTGTACTAACTGGAGCAACCTCATTTCAGTTTGATATAAAAGATCAGTTTAATTCAATTCAGTATGATTTGCTAGATTATGTAATTGCTGGATTTCATTAAAACAGAAAACAAAAACCAGACCAAGATAAACAAGCTTCGATGTTTGAAATATTTCAATCAAAATGGCAGAAATGAAGTCTTCCCAAAAAAGAATTGGAATTTAGACAAAGGTGGCAATATGTCCGGCAAAATGTGCATTGCTTGTAAGGATTCTAGAAATTCAAAAACAAAATTGGATGCTTCTTTTCGTAACTAAGAAACGTACTACAATCCAGCTCAATTTCTTTCTGACAGACCATTATATGGTATTGATTGTTCATATTGAAAAACTTCTATTGTAAACAACAGAACTAACTTGAAATCAACCGTAGATTTTGATAAGCCAATCGAAGCTACAATATGTAATGTGTAGTTAATGAGCCAAATAAATCTTGAATGTGATATTAAAAACGAGAAAATCGCTGAAGAAAGTTTGTAAGTAATTATCATAGTTATACATTTGTAATATATTTTATTTTTAAATTTTAATACTTTTTTAATATGCTTTTATTCCTTTTCAATTTGGTAATGACCCCACGGTAATGTATCAATACAATATTCAAGGATATATGCTTCATTATCTTCAGGGCAAAAATGCTCTTTTTCTAGATTCAATTGGAAATAAATTGTGTTTGCTTCTTATTAGACTCATAATTTTATACAATATTTATTTTTTGAATAAACAATTTCTATGATCATTAAATGTTATCTCAAATTTAAGCACAGAATTTGTAATTCCTATTGCTCTTTTCTTGTCAACTTCAACATTTATGGCACACATTTAAAATTTCAAACCTTTAAAATTCTTCCATTATTTTACCATTATTTTCAGCTTTCATTCTACCAATAACTTTTTCTGTTTATTTGTGAAATACTATATTTATTATCTTTTTCGTAACCTGAAGTATCAAAATGATTTAATCGTTTGTTTCATATATTTGCGAAAATTGTTTTAAATTAAAGAATCAGTATCCGTACAATATAATTCAATATTTTCTCAGTATTTTGGTTTCATAACATTATAATGAAAACTGTACATTAATGTTTTTGAAAACTCTAATACTCATTCCAACATAAATTGGTTTACTGAAACATAATTGTTTTTTTCTCATATGAATTTCTAATAAAGATGGTCTTATCTTTAAAATTTGGTTTCATGATTACAGTAAAACCCCGCTCATACGGCACTTGGCTCGTACGTACAGATTTCCGTGAACAATAAAAAAATAAAATTGAAAAATAAAAATTTTTAGTAACTGAAAATCAGTCGCAGAGATCTATTAAAACATCGTAAGTCGCAATATGTATAAGCAATACAGGTGTAAGAGCTCAGCCCTCAAATAATGTGTTTCACGATGAAAGCGGCAAAAATTCATTACGAAACACTGTTGCGTACATTAAGACGCAGAGCGTAAGATAGGTCACTAACCTGCCGCCAGCTGTTTCTCAGAGCAGCATCAGATTCTCTCTCTCTCCCTCTACCTCTTTCTCTCTGGCGACGTCTGTGCTGCTCATCATAGCTCTACTCGCCCATCGCTGCCGTTGCCAGCCAATGACGGCACTGGGTGGGCATCACAAGCGAAAAAAAAAATTGTAACTCCGCCATTTTTCTTCTCTTCTAACCCCCTCGTGTAATAAGATGCAGCGACACCATTCTCCTGAAGAATTTCTTGCCATGTGTATGTTTTAGATTTTTGCTTTTCTTTCACGGACTGCGATTTGAATTTTGACTACAATTTTGAAGTGGAAAGTGTACACATCAAAATATATTGGTTACACATAACTTCGTAATAGGCCAAATATAATCACAAGCAGTTTATACACACTATTTTGAAGTTAGGCCTACATGCTACGCTGAGGCTGTACATTTTTGTAGTCATTTACCATTAATTTTACTTGTTCATGTTTTACGGACATTATTTTGCTCATAATTGCATTGGATAATTTCACTAATCTAATATTTTATCACAAGCAGTAAGATAAAATACTTTATTTTCTCACAAGAAACATGTAAATAAACAAATGTTGTATCGTATTGTTCAGAGACGTTACGCTACGTGTTTTCGTTCATTTTAACTGACTTTGTAATCTTTTTTGATAAATGAAGTATAAGTTATGTCAGAATATATTATCGCACTATACAAACGTTAACTTAATACATAAAAAAGACGTGAATAAAACTTCTGCCCCATAAAGAGAAACCAACATGTCTCGTTTATAAATGTTTACATTTATAAGTTATTGACGTACATTTCAGGTATTATTTTGTTTATATTGCAGCATCCTATCAAAATTATTATTCTTTATCAACCTGAAACACTTTTAAACGGTTTTTTGCCAGTGGCATAAGTGAACACGGCAAATATTGCCAGCTGCATGTAAGTTAATTGGCGATGTTGCGTTCTTGTTTTTCGTCGTTTTAATTACTCGTCTATTTTTTACACACAAATGGTGTATAAATTTACTCGGAATATTTCTGTGTACTAAGATAATATGTGTAAGAACACCTGCTTTCGGATAAGTCTCTTGAAAATGTGATCGTATCCTCAAGTGACTTCTTACTGATTCTCTCTCACATCCGGGTCATTAGGAAACCCGGAGGGGGTGTAATGTAAAGCCGAAATTTGGTCCAATCGGTTTATACGAACAACTCGGTCGTACGGACAAATTTTGGGGAACCGCTAGTGTCCGTAGAATCGGGATTCTACTGTAATTTATTCATTTGTTTATTATTTGTACATAATATGATATAAACTCTATTTCTAATATTTTCCATTATTTTTCCGGGAAATGAATAAATCATTAATTTATAAAAATTATATTCAAAACTTTTTGTTGCCTTTGTTCTCATTTCTGTATCTATTTAAAACCAATATATTTTTCCATCTAATCTGAATGTTTAAATGTTAATTCTCTCTGTACCTTTTCTCATTTTATTCCTAAAGATAAATATAGTTTAAGACTAAACTAAAGCAAATCATATTTTTCTTTATTGGTCAAATTAGTTAGTAATTTTTTTATGTTTTTGAACCTGGTGGTAATTTATTTTCTGGAACAAGAGGTAAATCTTTATGTAAACTGTGTAATTATTTAGGATATACTAAATCAACTTCTAAAATATAATCATACTTTGAATAATTTTTACATTTAGTATTTATTTTTCTCAATAATCTAGATCATTAACTTTACAATTTACCCATTTAAAATCCCCATAATGTAAATACTGGGTCATTGCCCAACCCTATAAATTATTTGCATCTAAATATTCTAAACAAGAATTTTCAACTGTAGGGTCATAATTATACATATATTTATTTGCTTTAGTATATATTTTAAAACACTGTTACACTCCCCAGCCTCTTCCTTTTTAAATCATTAATATTTTATCATATTCTGTTAATAGTTCTAATGATTTTTGTATTAATTAACATAGCATCTCAAGCCAAAACTGGGGTTGTAAAGTACCAATTTATAAGTTCTTATAAAAACACCTCTAAAATGTTCAAATGTATCAGCTAATATTAATACATAAAATTTATTGTAAAGTTTTGTATATTCACGTGAATTTTTATTTCAAATGTTTACCAAACTATTTTAGCAAAATTGTAACCATCAGAAATATCAGTTATACAGTGAACCCTCGATAACTCGGACCTCAATGTCCCGGACTTTGGATAACTCAAACAGAATTTAAAAAAACAAAAATAATTTAAATTAAATTACTTGGTCAGAAATCATAAGAACATTGTGTCTGCCTATTTTAAATCCATCACGTTTTATTTACAAACAGTATTAAACTTGAAACACAGTTGCTCATCGCGACTTAACTTTTAATAATCCCACTGTAAAATATCTGGCAAGTTACGTGTGGTTAAATGTGAGGTTACCGAGAGGAGATGCAGCAGACCTCCCTTTTTTATCTTTCCTCCCTCTTCACCTAGCAAGCCATACACATATGTGCGTCATAAATAAACGTTTCAGTATGATGCTGGTGAATTGGGCGGAAATTACAGGTCACAATGGCAACTGAAGGGAAATTTATTTTGTTCTGGTATGTAAAATAAATTCATGATTGCAAAACAATTTGTTCCAGACATTAATAAATAATATTAAAAGCCATTAGTTTGCATTGCAATGTAGGCAAGGTGGTGAGAGGGTTTTACGGCCCTTTAACGACGTCTTACACGCCAATGATGGTGAAGGAGGTGACAAAACAACACAACATCCATGCCAGAGCAAGGATTCGAACCCAGGGCCTCTCACACTGTAAACAGGCCTCCAACCTACTATGCTAGTCTGGTGCATTATCGAAAAAACCAGGGCCTAATAAATTATAAAAAAGGGAAGGGGGAAGAAAGGGGCTCTTGCCCACGGCCGCACATTCTAGAGGGCCTCGCTTTTGAACAAGTTGAATTATTTAAAATGAATGGGCTTTAATTGAGTTCCCATTAATGTGGATGGTATCTGTGAAATTTATTTTAAGTGCATGGTGTGTGTAAAGACATCGCTGATCTATAACAACGCAGCTAAGGTAAGGTAGTATGGAGGGAGGCCTACAAGCGCACATTATCACTTCAACCTACGACCATGACTTCAAATAAAAAAAAGAGGAAAGGCAGACTGAGATTTACATTGCTCCTGGCCTCATATTCTAACAAAGAGGCCCTGGAAAATAACAATTTCTCGTAGGAAACGTTTGAAATGGTTGAATGATACATATCTGGAGGAGACGGTAAACAAATAGCACATCAGTACAAGACAGATTGTGGTGTGATGTGTAGAACTGCAAGCCACAGCTGACAAACTGACTAATATCATTTCTGTTACATACAATAATTTAGACACTTGTCCGATACATAACAATTCATGGTCTTAAATGCATTGTTTTAATATTTTTGTGCTTTACTGTTGGTCTCATTTAACTCAGTTGAAGTTGATTATAGAGTTTCATTGCTTTTTAGTTTGACAATTCGTGTAAGAAAAAAGCTGTAAATTACATGTTTTATGATTCAGTTTATATGCATTAAATGAAATTTTAAAAATCCATAGTGTTAAAATGAGTTCACATATTTCTGTACAGTGATCCAAAAGGATTGATAATTACAGTACCGTATCTGCTCTCGTATAAGAGGAAATTATTTTTGTGTCTTCGGAACTCTGTAGGAGGCGAGCGTAATGGACGACTTGAAGTACATGCCCCCTGACGTCACCGCAGGGGAAAAGTACTGTGGGAAACAAAGCTTGTTTAAAAACATGCTGATTTGTTAGTTGGTAATTGCAGAAAGCAAAAATGTTGCACATTTATAGATTTGCACGTAAGGGTAAAAAATAAAAGTTTAAATTTCATGGTTAAGATACGCAAATACATAAAATTAATGTTTACCTGAAAAAACGGCATATTCCAAACAAATAATCAACTTTCTTGACGTACATCTCATCCGGGACATGTAAAGCCAAACAGCTAAATGAAGTTTATGTTCGGCTGCGGTATCCATGGAGATAGGAATTGTATCCCACACCTGAATGAAGCTCTGCCTCTTTTCAAGTCGTCCATCATCAGGCTAGCAGCTGGCTGCAGACACTATGACATACTGATGTTAAGTAATTTTTCATGTAAACATCTCGTAAGTTGCGTGTGGTCATGTGCGTTATTTGTATTACTGTTGAGACTGTACTGGTTGACCTTGACTACGTACTTCCGCTCGCGCTATACCTCCCTAGCTTATCTCTCACAATTGTCTCTCTGTCTCACACATACATATAGACTGTCGCCAGCCAGACAAGAGAAGGGAGTAAAAACTTTTATGTGGTCGAAGGGTGCCTTGGTGCCAGCTTCTAGCACAGGTAAAAAAAGATCAGCCAGAAGTAGCATAAAAATAAATAAAAAAGAATCTGAAGGCCCAGGTTGCTTGACGTTCTTTCATAGTTCTCCACGTTACAGTGATAATTTCCCCACTACCCCCTCCTGTAAATTGATACGTACAAAGCAGTGTATTGCCGTCTCTTTTGCTTGTAGAAATGATAGTGCACAGATTACCCCTCCTACCTGGACGCCCCTCGATAACACGGACAAATCGTGACTCGGACAGCTTCTCCCCCTTTTTAGTCAGAGTTAGAGGGTTCACTGTATTTAGATTGTCGTAAAATGTTTTAGCTTGTTTCAGAATATCCATAACCATAAGAATAAACACCTTTTTTAGTAACTAAATAAAGTTGATCTTCTGGAAAAAATTTAGATGTTTCACAAAATTTTTCTTTAGCAAGATTTTTAATAATGAAGCCAAACAAAAAGCCATAAATTTAAATTAATCAGTAAATATAAATTTTACACAGTTCATTTACAGGTTTTACAAAACAAATATATCTCTCTTCATTACTTGGAAATAAATCAATTGTATTGTCATTTACTTGTTTTCCACAATCTTTAATAAATAAATGTTCTTCCTAACCAGATAAATTGTGAATATAAACAGGAACAAAATTTGTATTTTTATAATTTAAATTACAACTGCAAGTAGTGATTTTTCTCAAATATGACTCTGTTGCAGCAAAATACATATTTTTTTGTTCATTAGTTAGTTCATTAGTATTTATTTTTCTTATATTTCTTTAATTTTTAGATTCTTCCATTAACATTTTTACAAAAACACTAGATTCATCTTTTCCTTGATAATATTCTGAGGATTTGTAATCACCAATTTCATATTTTATATAATAACAAAAAACTTACTGGCTGATGTTATTGATAACTTTTTGCATATGATTCTTCAGGATTTGGTTCACAAGTACCTATATTATTTAATAAACATTTAAAATCAGCATAAATAGTAAAATGAACATTTAAAGAATGATTATAATGATATTAATAAAGTGTCCACATTTGGAAGCTCTACTCAAACTCCATTATTGTTACAATATTTTTCATAACTATTTAATTTATCTTCAGAATAGAAATGTTGTAAACATCTATCAAAAAGAAATTTTTTTCTAGTATTTTTTTTAAGTCGTGATCCTACAAGACATTCTGGATGGTATTTCGTAGGATGAAGAGCTGATAAAATAGTCCACAAGAAACATATTTGATCATTATTGTGAACGTTAATAACAGATCTACCTTTAATTTTTGTGGTATATCAATTTATGAACCGCCATTTAATGGAATATATATATTTAATCCTAATTTAGAATTTTATATTGTATTTAGTACACATTGGGATCCTTTTGCTTAAAATTCCATAATTTCAGTTAAAATTTTTGAAATAGCACCTAAATAATATTCTTCTTAATCAGTTATTTTTTGTTTCAAAGGATGCATTTTGATATTCTTCATTACAGTCTAATCCTCTTTTATAATAGGTGAAATAATTTAAATTTACTTTTCAATTATTTTTACTAACTTTTGAACTATTTACTATAACTTTTTCTATTTTATTACAAAATTTTTAAAGGATCTATAAGTATTTAATCTTCCCTCAAATGCTGCTTCTATTTTGTATGTGTCATAATCATAACATTCTTATTTTGTTTATTTTATTTCTTCCTTCCTTACATTTTTTACTTCTTTCATGATTATTCTTATTAAGTTGGCAATATTCTTTATAAAAAATTTCACATTTTACCACTTTCTTTTTCATGTTCAGTTTTTTGTTTATTTTTTGACCCTCTTTAAAATAATTTTTCCTATCTAATAGTGGGAGTCCTTTATGAATTCTAGTTTTCTCATGGCTTTTTATATCATTTTGTTTGTACTTAACACTGCATTTTTCACGTAGAACTTTAATGATATTTTAATGTTTTTTAGTTGCTAAATATTTTTCTTCACGAGAAATTTTATAATAAATTTCACAAAGGTTACTTTTGGCTTGTGTTCCACATGGTTTTTTATTTCCTCTTTTGAAAATACCAGTTTTAAATTGAAATATATTCCATACATTTTGAGAAGAGCAATTTCTATTTGATCTAGCATTGGTTTCTCTGTTTCAATTTGTCTCCATGTATAAAAAACAATCATTTTTTTTTTTTTTTTTTTTTTTTTACTTTTTGCACTTCTATCAAATTTATAAAAAATAGTTTAATTTAAAAATGATAAAAATATAAAATACAAACATAAAAAAATATGTAAGTAAATAAATTTATTTATTAAGATATTTCAGTCCGGGGATTTCTTATTTATCTTTAAAATTATGGAGTCCAAAAACAGGTCTGAAATATCATAATAAATACACATAATTACTTTAAAATTTTAATTTTATATTTTTTTAATTTTTAAATTTTTATTTCTTTTTCTTTAATAATAAGTTTTCTTTATAAATAGAAGCAAAATCTCAAAGGAAAAAAATGGAAGTGATGCTAAATGCATTAAATGAAAAAAAAAAAAAAAAAAAGAATTTACAAACATTTCTGAACTCTCGATAGACAAACCATATTTAAAAAATAAAGCTAAAATAATAGACAATTTGGTTCTCGAGTGTAATTGGAAGTAGAAGATTTTAAATTATTTTTACCTGACAGATATGTTACAAAATTTAATAATAAAGTTTTAGAAGACATTAAAAGTGGTTCTAGAATTTAAATATTATTTATGAAAGACTGAAAAAATGTGGCCCTGAAAAAAATTCATTTGATTGTATTTAAAGAAAATTTCAGATATTATGTATTTTACTTTTTAAATGTACTTTTATAGTTTTTAATTTTTTAAATTTAATTTACGGTGATTTACACTCCTTAAATTAACATAACATATTTTATCCCCTTTTACGGTGATTTTGTAAAAATATCTTGATTTGCCTTAACATCTTGATAATTTTAGGGAATTAGTTTTTGTCCCATTATGAGCATAAAAAAGGGTCATTGGCTTCGAACATATATTTATCCTCTACTAACAGTGGAGCAGAGATTTCTTATAGGCAATTAGCAGATCTGACCATTTGACGTAACTTGCATATGATTGCTTGAACTGTATTGTCCAGCATAGGCCCCTGGTCTGGCAGGTAAGGATTGGTCGTATATTTTTTGGAGGCGGCATAGTAATGTCCTGCCAATTTTGAAACCAACAAATAATTTGCTAAAGCAAAAGTGTACAACAGACAAGAAATCAACATGTATTCTGACCTATTCTTGGAAACTTATGACTACTTTCAATTTGTTGCAAAGAGAGTCCTCAATATTGATGAAAGTGGCTTTTCAGTTGGACAAAGCAAAATACCCCAAATTGTTGGCTGAACAGTTTGGGGTATGTCATGTAGGAATATTGACATCTGCGTAACAGGGAGCTATAATTATGCTAATTTTGGTGGGGAAAAAACAACTTATGAACGAGGCTACATCAGAATTTGTCAGGGCATGCCATACATCAGGATGGATACAAACTTCAGTGTTCATAAATTGGTTCAATCAATTTGTCAGCATGACAAAACTATCAACAGAGTGGCCTGTGTTACTAATTTTGGATGGGCATGTTTTGCACCAAGATGAATATTGATGCAGTAAACATTGTCCCCGAAAACCATGTAACCATACTTTGCCTGCCACTACCAATAAACTGCAGCTCTTATAAAAAAACTGTTAATGGGGCCACTAAAAAGCTCTTTCAGTGAAGAAATTTGTCTGTGGATGAGACAGACCATCACACCATAGAATCATTGTTGACATGGAACTTTTTGGCAAGGCATATTTAAAGGTTCAGAGTGTGAAACTGCTGTTGATGGCAACTGAGCTAAGGGTATCTGATATATTTACTGAATATTTTTTTAAAAAGCAGGTATTTTACTTTTTTATCTCCTCAAGGACACAAATGAAGGCACTATGAATGTATAACGATCCATTCCAACTTTAAAGCTGTAGCACCACAGGACCCACACCATCCATCAGCTACTTTAAACTACGGTCAGAAAAAAAAAGCCCCATGCCCAAAGAGCAGTAATAGTGACTATTCCATTCTTTCCGATGCCTCCTCAGAGATTCTGATAGTGACAACCATGACAAGAATAGAGATAACAATGCAGAATGCACATTTTTCCAAGATAAATGGGAAACACAGGTCCAATGCACTCAGTGTGCTTATTTGGACAGTAGGCCTACATCTGAAGGGGAAGGCAACAAAGCCTACATTTGGTTTTTTGCAATGACAAATATAATCAGTAATAAAAAAAGGTACCAAACATGCATTTGTGTAATTATATCAGCCTAATATTGATACAAACAATTTATTTTCAATTTTATTTTTCTATAAATATTTTTTTGCAATAAAAGCTATATCCTAATAATAATACGGCCATTAACAGCTTCATACTATCTTACTTGTTACTGTTATTAAACAAAACTGAGTTTAAGATTATATAAACCAAAGATATTTTGAAATGTGTGTATGAAATTCCATAATACCCTCAGTTCCTCTGTATTAAAAAAAAAAAGTCCATCATTCACACCAGAGTTAACATACAGAATGCCAGAACAGCCACATGGTGTAAGAGACTAATTGTTAACTACACAGAGCAGAAACTTTGTCGATTGTTGCTTCCAGGACTATTTGCAGAGAAGAAGAGCATTTACTACGCTAGTCAACACATTATATATTATGCAGTTTACTTATACTAATAAAGTGATATTTTGGAGTTAGAGGAGTTTGATTAACGCATCACATGTTGTGTGTATAAAACAGCAACTATTGTCTTACATGTAATATCAGTATATAATGAATAATGTAGGAAGGGACACGAAAGAACAATGTGTTGTGTATTTGGCTAAAAATTTAGGCTATACTTACTAAGAACTTATCTAAACCATACATTTTCAAACATGTACATTGTTGTACACAATACTTTTTCATTCTCATTTTGAAACATTAATGCAACAATGTAAGACACATGTAGTGTATGTAAATGAAATTATGCTGAAAACAATAATAAGTAAGTTATGGAAAGAGTTAAGGGTTAAACAAATTGTGATTATATTTTAAGTAAAATGTTGCATTTTGTTATTTTGGCAAAGACTTGTTCACTACACGAACATTTCAGCTCATGTGAAACAGTACAATATTCTGTGAGAGCGAATTCATCCTTTCTTTCCTCCTTTGTTTCTTAAACCTTTCATTTATGAGTACTTAATACTCTCTTTTTACATGCCACGTAAAAGACCTGGAATCATACATAACTTACGGGCAAATTTTTCAAGAATAAGACCATTGTGGTTGCATTATTTAAGTGGTGGTGTTACAGCATATGCTTCCAGCTTTAATAACGATTCTCTATGTTTTCCAAAATCACTCCAGGCAAATGCTGGGATTGTTCCTTAGAACAAGCACTGGCCGACTCCTAACCCTGCTCCCCCGTGTTTCTCTACAAAGATCTTGAGCTGTTCGAGGAAATGTAAAACATCCAATAAGTAATTATAGTGAACAACTTTTCAATGTTACGGATATGTGTGGTATAATATTCAATTTGTTGGCACCTTCTATTTTTTTTTTGTTTTACCTTGTCTAATGTCACGTTGATAATTTTTTTTGGCAAAGTTACTTATTCCTCAGCACTAATTCTTTATTTATCTTCAAATGTGAAATATTCCCTTTTTTTTTTTTTTAATTTCTGTCAGTTAAAACATGTGCAGTTTATGCTACGCTATAGTATCATGGAATAATTTTTGTATAAAACTTTATAACTTTATTCAAAAATGATCTGATCATGTATGTCTGTAAGTGAATTCTACAAAAAAATTTTGTTGGCCAATTTTACTTTGGACAATTAATTTTAATATGCTTATGTATATTAACACCACGTGTATGTTTCAAAACTTGATGTGGAATGGTACTGTTCTATACTGTTTTAATACAAACTTTAATGCTAACTGATAGCATCAAGTAGCTACGACTTTATGCTGGCATATAACCTCTAGGCAATACTTTCACTATATCTTGTTGAATCTTGCACAGCATAGCATTAACATCAGGCAGGTTATTTTCGAGTCTTTCATCTAATTATTATGCCATAATCTAACTTGATTCCCACCTAGGTGGTTCCCACACATGCTGTTTCAGCTGTTTGCTACGAAGAAGCAATTCCGTAACTCTTAAGGGATTTGGCTGCATCTTCCCATGTACAAGTCACAGACATTTACACTCATTGTTCGCTGTACAGTCATTGGTAGACCTTCCCAAGATGGAGATGTAACCAAACATCCGGGGTGGCAAGAGTATTCCTACACAGAATAGCTAGGAAAGTCTAAACTACTTATTATGTGTTCTCATCCCAGCTACTTGATGTGCACAGAACTATAATACAAAGTTTCTCTTTTTTATGACACCACCTTTTCTTTTAGTTCTGATTAAAACCATTAGTCTAATAATTTTACTATGACATCTTTAAGTAAAGTTTTTGAAAAGTTATATGTATCAGGAGCTAATGCAAAAATAGTAAATGTTAACATGGCAACATTTTAATTTTTACATTTGCTATTCTTATTCCCATATGGGTATTAAAAAACCTCGTGTATATATATATATATATATATATATACATACATATATACATACATATATACATACATACATACATACATACATACATACATACATACATACACACACATACATACACACACACACATATACACAAATATAATTAATTTTCTTTACTAAACCTAATTCATCCCAGAAAATTTATATTCAAAGTTTCCGAGTGATTTTTCAACACTTTGTTTTCTAAAATAATGTAAACTGTTGGCGAAAGGAGGCTCACCCTTTCTTTGACCATGTAAGGAACACTAGTCAACAACTTAGTTTCCACATTAGTACTGTGTTTTCTCCTTTCTTTACTCGACTGGTCTGGTAACTCTCTTGATCAGTTTACCCCATTGGTTTGTCTTGTCTAGACCTACTAGGTTGGTTGGTAAAGTTTAGGGGAATTTTCCAACACCTACAGAATACAATGTTAATACCCGGCATCTCCAGCTGACAGATATACATTTAGTGTTTCTGATCTACAAATCTTTTTTGTTTGTATACTTCAGAATGTCTCACTACATAAACTAAATTTTTAAAAATAAATAAAAGAAAAGAATCTGTGAAAAACTTGAGCAATTACACAATTTGCAATACCCTCTGAACTCTGCATGTGCAAAGTTTTACTGGCAAATTTAAGCGTAAAATACTAAAGGTTTTAACACAAATCATGAAGAGCAACAGATGGGCATCCATTTTTACTCATCTTTGTTATCTCCAAACCATCACAATTTTGGCCATTAATTTTGCCACAATTTTTCAACCTGGTCTCTGTTTAGCAAATAAATTCATGTCGCTGAAAGTAGAAGTATTTAAACAGGCAAACATAATACAAAATAATAATTACAAAAGACATTTCAGCACAATTTTTCATAAATGCTAATTTTATTTAGCTGACAAAATTTATTTCAAAATATATATATTTTTTTTAGGTTCACATTGTGCACAAGATGGGTGCAACTTTATATCTAACAGTAAACTTGTTCTACTATTAGGAAACTATTGGCTTTCTTCTTGAACCAGGAAACACATGAGGAAATACTAAATGCAACAGCAGACAATGCAACACAGCTACAGGCCATCTCTCCACTAACAAGCTGCTTCACCGGGCTCCCTCACATACTGACTTGGTATCTTTCCATGCCCACACACAACTCTAGTAAACATTGGCTACTACTTAACTACAAGTCGGTGAAAAAACCTTCATAATAATTTTTCATTCTGACTGGTGTTAACAATATACAACAAGCTACTGTTTACATCCAGTTTAAATTTTAAAAAGTTTACAACTGTGTAGCAGTACAAATAAATCTATAAAGATTAAACCAAAACTTATATGAACAAGCTTGTTGAAGAAGTGCTTGAAAAATGACAAACCAATCTGCAGTGGAGCCATCACACTCTCATATGGTTAGAGAAATTTCTAATCAACATTCTTTGATAGCCTCAATCACCTAAGTGTGAATAATCTTGTGAAAATGTGAGCACTTGGTCATGTATGCATGCTTGCACACACACATGTGCACAAACATGTACATTTGCTCACATTACTTAGTAACATTGTGCTTTTGCATTTACTCAAAGTCTTCTTACATCTAAGATTGTGTTTCATGAAAAACTATTCAATTTTAATGATTTTATAATACATTTTATTTAAAGCTGCATGTATATTTCTTTGAACAAAAATCACCTAAAAGGCAGGTGAAGTATTGCACTTGGAAAAATCTTTGGTATCTCAAACAACTGTACTCTGAAAATTTGTTGAAATGTGAACCTGAAACAAACTATACTCTGTAACATGGTTTAAGTATGGCAACTACTAATTTTCGGTAATTAAAGGTCTGCAAGTTTGTCAGGAATTTACTCTGGTAATAGTACCTCAAGAAGAAACAGATCAAATATTTTAAAAAATTTACATAAGCACTACTCATTTTGGGGATTACTGACAATTATTTTACAAATCACGCATAGTCCAACACTAATTTATTAAAATATCATAAATATAGGCAAATATTCCTTGCTTACAAAATTGAACAAATTGTAACAATTAATGTAAACATGGAAAGATAGATAAGTACAAAGATGACTAGAAATGCCACTGCCATTACAGTAGATATAGAAATTTCTAAAACTGTAGAACAACTGAGTCTGACCACCAATTGATAAGTCAGGCAATCAGACACAGATGAAATGAGAAACAAATTTGTGTAGACAGCCAAGACTGATATCCAAAATGGACCTTCTGAAACTTTTTAGCTTTAATTAACTGAAATGAGACATTTCACACACCAAGGATGCCTTGCTTGCAGCTGCCTGCCTAGTCATCTTGAAATACAATTTTTTAGTTATTGCATTGTAAATAAAAAGAACACAGCCATGAACACAAGCTAATAATGATACAGCCTAATTTAGAGTATCTACTGTCAATTAAAACTGTACATAAAGTTCTTAGAGGACACCACCAAAAACAGCACAATTGTAAATGTTAAAAGTAGTAACATAGCTCAATTTCCAATCTTAAAAAAAAGCTTAATCATGAATGTTACAGAAATATACAATAAGTAGTAAATTTATAGGAAAGCATTTATCACACAAAATTCAAGCAGTTGACCAATTTATAATTTACAATGTTAATCAGTTTCTTAATACATGTTAAAACATTAAAAGAAGCCATCGCCTTAAAGTGGTGACACACTGGCCTATTCAAGACGGAACATTAGTATGTAACTTTCGTTACAATTATAGCACTTTCAACAACAACAACAACAACAACAACAAGAGATCCTTGAGATGAAATGTCTGTAGTTCAGTAGAACATGATACATTCACATAAATAAAG
Organism: Medauroidea extradentata; assembly: GCA_003012365.1. Lineage (NCBI taxonomy): Eukaryota > Metazoa > Arthropoda > Insecta > Phasmatodea > Phasmatidae > Medauroidea > Medauroidea extradentata. Next base: position 36,121 of record PNEQ01038443.1, on the reverse strand, counting down.
TTTTTTACACACATCAAAATCAAATACATAAACTGACTAGTTTGTTACACTTAACAATTAATACAATAAATTAAATGGGATAGAATTTGGCCATTCTAGTTAGTATCTTTCCATTTTTTTACTTGCATATCAAATTCCCTTGCACCTCTCCTCTGTCGGTTGTTTCCCTCTTCTGTAACTCAAAATATAACCAAAATCCAACCCATTATTAAATTCTAGATACACAATAAATAACAGCAAAACACAAAGACAACTAAGGTAAATGCTAGCTATAGCTATAGTGCTGATTTTGCACCATCTCCGTTTGTCTAACTTCCATCCCTTTGCACACCCCATGCCACCGTTATGCTCACACTCAAAAGATTTGTTAAGACTTCAATTAAGAAATATGGCTTGCATCCCGACACTAACTACCCATATAGACCTACAACTAGATGAAAAATTATTAAGTATTGAACCATTTTAATGGATAAATACAACCCATCAAATACATACACCTAAATGCATCGAGACACTAGACAGAAGCAATGAAGACACGCACTGCAAGGTAAAAGCAGTAGCAACAGCACAGCGCTCCTAGCCGTTAGTCCAACAATGATGCGACACAGTGTTTAGCATATAGAAATTACATTATATAAATGACCAAACTCACTTTTATATCAAAATGTCCTTGTGCTCAAAGCATTACCGATCAGCCCATGGTACTCACTATTATGCAAGGAGATAAGGATCACAAAAGACTTCAGTTCGGGGACAATGGGGTGGACACGTGTAAGGTAAGGAGTATGTAACCAGAATGGCCGCTCACAACAGAAGTAACAAACACTGATAAATTTTTTTAAAATAATATTCATAAAATTTTAATTTGTTACTTCAGTGAGCAGGGAATAAAATCTAAATAACTGGTGCACTGTTTCATGATCTAATAGAAACCTTTGGTTAATGCTATCAAGTTAAATGTCCAGCTGACGGAAGGCTTCCATCAGACCAGTCTTCAGTGCATCCAATGTTTGTCACTCAATCTAAAGCTACACGTTAAGAAGTTTCAAGTTATTGCATCAATTACATTTGAGGTACTGGAGATCAGAAACCCCTGTCTCTTCTATAAAAGTTTATGGAATGTTTAGTCACAACATATTTTCAGTTCTTCACCAGAACATTAGCTTCCAGTGTTGGGAAATACGGGTACAGCAAACTGCACAAATCTGACCCTCATAAATAAAGTATTACAACCTAAAACTACACGACACAAAGATACAGTCCTAGAAACACTTTAAGAACAATCAAGTGCGGTCCAATTTCAGTTATGTTCCAAAGTGCTGCACTTTTCTTCCCAATGTGTGCATATTGAGAGTCCACTTTGAAAACTTATAAACATATTTAATGGTTATTAGGCCAGCAAATGAGCATGTTTTAAAAGACATTTCAATATACAATGGATATTTTGATACAGTAAACCTAATAATTTGTGCTTCGATGATGCATCAACATTTTTATATATTTTTCTAACTATATTCATAAACTAATGAACCGCACATGAGTGGCCTTATTTAAAGTTAAAAAATGATAAGCAACATTAAGTAAGAGTATTTTAAAAATGTGGAATTTAAGCAAATTACTATGTAAAATATGGAGAATGAAAAAATATAAAAGTTAACAAATTTTGTTGTCTTTTCCACATTTAGTAAATACCATTTCAGAAAAAGTTGCGTCCATTAAGAACAAGATCTATAAAGCTTCAAAATTCATTTATACTGTTAATGTATACAGGCATAAATCACAATCTTGATAAATGCAGCAATGATTTTCAAAACAAATCTCCACAAACCAAAATATACTTTGACCACTCAGCAGGTCACAATGTAAATTGTCTTTGTGGATTTCTATACAGGATTCAATAGAATTTATGCACCATCATTTGAGTATCATACAAAACATTCCACTTGTGTTGCAGTCTCATTATCAGGGAGAAAATACTATGCTTGAAAACTCTAGAACTTGCACACATATCCCCCGACTATGCAGGTATTATAAGACTGCCTGCAATGCTAACAGATTTTTAAAAGCAATTACAGTATTATAGCAAATTGGCATCAACATTAAAATGGCCAAATTGTAATAAATTTAATGAGGAATGTTTACAAGTAACACTAAACGTACATCTTTCTTCGTTGATTCATCAAGGGCAAACAACATTTAAAAGTGCATTCGGTTGACTGAACCTTTATTTAATATTCTACGTTTTCGTAGTTAAACTCCTATCAACAGCATGATAAAGTTTTTTATCAAAAAGATTTCTCTCTATCCCTCCTAATCTCAGGCAAAGTATAATATATATACACACACACACACATTCTTTATATCTTTACAACTGTGACCATGAAAGATAAAAGTTCATCAAAATTTTGTATTCAAAAACTCTTTGACTTGTTACACGAGCCCTGATGCTCTGTGTGTGTGCTCACCATAAGTACAATGCAATATTCCAACTGGTTTGTCGAGAAACTACGTAGTCAACTGCTCTTGCCAAATTCGTGTAATATGTACTTGTGTTTGTAATTGAGCAGAAGTTGGCAGAGCATGTGGAGGTGTGTTTTCGGCCACACCAGCTTCCTGGTTGAGAGTGCTCCAGCAAAAACACCAGATACAGCCCTCACCAATCATGCACTGCACTTTCTGGTGCCACGCATTTAGCTCAGAACTCCTAGAGAAAGGGAAACTACCTGATACTATAGAAAATTTAATATGACCACGAGATACAAAATCTCATTTTCAAGATATTTAAATTTTTGTATAGTATATCTCATATTTCATTTAAACCATTGCCCACTAGGAATGCATGTGTTAAATTTTATAAGTGTTCTTATAAAAATAAATTTCTTTCGTGGAAGTTGACATATCAAGTTGGGCAGCATATTTACTTGGTTACCTGATTTATATCAATTATTTATATTAGTTACTTATTAAGTATTATTGATTATATTATTCTGTGCAAGTCTGTGTGATTCCCTCAAAAGCTTGTGAACAAAGCAAACTGAGGGATACAGTGCCTGAGATTACAGTCAAACACCAAAATCAGTTTTAGAACAATAAAATTAACAAATTAATCTCGCATAAACGATGATGCAAAAGGATGACCAGTGATTACAAAAGAATATTTGTATAAAATACTATTAATGTAAGATTTGGAACACTTACTGGGTTACAAAGAACAAAGAAAAAATTTGAAAATAAAAAAAAATTTAATTAATTAATTAATGTAAGTCAAAATAAAAGGAAATTTCTAATAAAATAAAAGCATTTACACCAAACTAAATCAAGTTAGTACAAAACTGAAATAAAAGAAAATACTCAATTAACACAAAATGCCAATATATTGGCAAAAAATACACTATACTTTATTTAAGCACACAATAATGAATTAAAAATGTACGTACTTACATTAGTTACAAACAAAATACTGAAATCATATTTTCTACCTGAATCAAAATGTAAGGTACTTATATCCTTCCATATAATAGGTTGAACAAAATTTTTACTAATGTAACCATTTCACGTAATAGTTTTTAACTACAGTCCTATAAAATAAATACAAATGTATATTTTTCGATGTGTTAAACATCTTTACATTAAAGTAAATATTTGTGACAACCAGGTCAACAATAAATACAAATAAGCTATTCACGAAAAACTAAAATTTCTTTAAGATTGTGGGATCTTTGTCAAAGTATATTATATAACTAACACACACACATTTATGGCAAAATGTGCCAGGAAAGCAGTTCCTTCAGGGAACACATGACTTGCACTAGTCTTGACTAGCTCAAAGTTTTGGCTGTGTCATTAAATACATTCAACAATATGAATACCACAGTACATCTAGAAAGATTAACTTTTTCTGAAGACTTCATTTGTCTCCAAGCAGGAATGAGCATTGTAGCTTTGCAATTATAAACATTTAACAGTCACACCACATTACTTTTTATAGTTTTTTGTACTGTCAAGTACTAGCCAGCAATTAGTCTGGAGATTTATTAGCCTACCTACTTGGTTTAAGTACATGCATGAGAGGAGACAAATGTAGTCTTGAGAGTAGCTTGGTAGCCTGACTAGCATGGTCACCATCCACCCAACCAATATGGTGGTGGGTTTTAACACAGTTTCTTCAACATTTTATGTAGCTTTGCTCTTGTTAGTTTTGAAGGAAACCTGAAGGACACGGTTCCCCAAGGTGTAACCGTTGAGAGACTGGATTGCAACAACTGCTTCATCATAGTTGGTCATCGTAACAAAGCCAAAGCCCTTGCACTTGTTGGTTTGCAAGTCACGAATGACTTTAACACTCTGCACTGCACCAAATGGCCCAAAAAGCTGCCACAAGACGTTTTCTTCTGTCTCGGGAGCCAGATTATAAACAAAGATGCACCAGCCTGATCCATTCATAGCATTTCCTGGTAACATTGAGTTGGCCAAGAGGTCCCCAGCTAAAGGAGAGTACCTACAAATTAAATATGATAGTAAATTTGAGCAAATTCATGGTATGCAAGATGTATACGGTACATTTATGTTTTAAACAAAGTATTTTTTGGTATAGTAATTATATAACATAACCACAAGTCAGAATAGAAAACATACCACTTATTAAATACTTAAAAAGTACACACCTTACCGTGAACACACAAAGTATAAGTAATATACTTTCAAGAGTATATAGCAGATGTATCCAAAAGTCCTGTGCTCAAGTACCTTGTATTTTCTTCATTCGAAACAATTCTCAAATGTCACAAAACATATTAAGTGGGATATTAATATGTCCCAGAGACTTGGGCAGTGACTTTCAGAGAGTTGTTTCAAGTTGACTCTGTACTTCATATGACCAAATACTAGACTATCATCTAATTTGCAGAAATAGTGGACAAGGTGAAGAAGATCAATTTGGGTTGCCTAATAAATAAAAATTAAAAAACTAAATTTCAGAACTAATGGAACAAAATGCAAAAGGTCATGCTTAAATAACAAATAAAATGCTAAACAAATATGAAATGAAAAGCAATTAAGTATGACGATAATAACTCGATAATACTGACCTCTGTAAGCCTTTGTTTATGGCTAGCATGGTCTTGCCAGTGCTAAAACAAAATACACAAACAAACATAAGAAAATTAAACTGCAATATTATAATGTGAAGCTGAGAAGGTAAGTCTAAATTAAACAGGAAATCATTTAAATATTGACTTGAGAACAAGAAAAGCTGTAAACACAACATAGGACTGGTTCAAAAAGATAAAACTATAAATGCAAATGACTTTGCCTAAAATACATGAAAATAATTAAAATGCAGACTTGCAGCCATACAAAACTTGAATTATTAACAAGCAAACATTACTTGAAATTATTATGCTTGGAAGATAATCAGCATGGAAAGTTTATCCAAGCAACACTGCTAATTATATAACTTTAAAAATAATCTCTCATGGTACTATTATTTTCTTTCTTCATAACTCATCTTAAATAAAGTTAGCATAACCTTACACACAAATAAATAAATTTTAAGTAAATAAACAAATAAATAAAACTGTACACCACAGTCTTTATTCCCCAGTTAAAAAAAAAAAAAATGTTAGTAAAGAAACTAGAACACGAATTAAAATGCACATTAATGCAAAAATAACTGTTCAGCCAAGCAAGAGTGCTGCAACGGAAAGCAAGCAAGATTAATATAGAAAAAAAATTAAAATGTGAGATTCCTATGAATTAAATAATATAGTAAAAAAATCAAGATTAATGCCATACATTCAATACAGTAGAAAGCAAGCAAGTGCCATGCTAAAAGAAATAAAGACATGCTACAATAAATGAAGCTCAGTTATACAGCAGTACAATAAACTTAATCGGTTAAGAAATGATGTTCAGGTCTGTTTGTGTGAACTGACGTAATAAGAAACCAAGTACACTATATGTAAGTAGAAAACTAAATGATACCAAATAGAGTAAGCATGCAAGCATATGACAGAGGAACAAATCACATGCCACACTCCTACTTACCAGTCTCTCAGATCTGGCCACAGCGGCAGTCCGTAAGGGCTGCTTGATGGAAAGGCAGCCCAAATGTAGCAAATACAATCACGTGATATTGAAAACAAAGACTTACTACTGACTTCAACATCAACTATTCACTTAGTACGTACATCAACTAAATTTCCACGTCTCCTAACAATGTCAGGTGCATAGGTTAAGTTCTGAATTAGCTACCACATTACAGCTGTAGGAAAAAAGCATCCGTATCTGGTCATACCTTTCCACAACGTGTGAGTATACTTGAGTTTTAAGCACTGAAGACAAAATAATAAAATTTACAAAAGAAAAAGGATAAAAAAGAAAATGTAAAAGTATAAGAAAGTCTAGTGGAAGAAACCATGAGAAATTGACTGCACTGGGAAATTCAAGTACCTGGAGAGTGGTGACAGTGGAATATACCTGAAGCGCCCCGTCGGGTGGTGAATCGGTCCACCAAATCTTCTTGCCTGTGGTGCCAAGTATGCTGCAATTGGTGGAATTGCTTTGTTATTGTTGCTTGGATTGTTAGCAAATTTTACTGTGATGGGCTCTGTTGAACCTTTGGGGATTGTGCCATTCAGTTCCTGAATAGCTCTCTCTGCTTCGATACGTTGGTCAAATCTAATGAATCCTACTCCTTTCGACAGACCTGTAATCCAGCAGAAACAGATTATTTCCGAGTGCAATAGGTCGTGACAAGAACAAGCTTGGCCAACAGAGGGGAAGGTGTGGGTAACAAACGAATCAAGTCACTTGCCATGAGCGAGAACTGCTCGCATACAACGTTGCTGTCACCATACTACGGCCATCTTGGCAGCATGAACACCAGGCAAGAAACCAGTTGCAATGCATGCCTCTAGTGGCCAAGCTCAGTTCAGCATTTCAACTAATTTTTCTATCATGAAACACTTCTACCACTGCATTGTTGCTAAATCAAGCTCTCATTTTAAAGCACTACTAACTTGATATGAACATGTTTGTGATGTAAACTTCACACTGCCTTCATAGCGGACCATCGAAACTTGCAGCTACTCACTTATTTATTTGAAACAATAGCACATTGAAGATAATGGCAACTTGTCACACACTAAACAAACAAATATAAAATGTGGTGGTGAATACTTGCCCTGACGTCTCTACTTCATTAAAGTAGTATTCTAGCAATAAATTTGGTTTCTGTGAAGTTATTAACTAACGCACAACACTTTTCTTGTAAATAACAACTTGAACACATGACAATTAGTGCAAAAATATGGCTTAATAACTTTATCACTGAACCAAAACAATTTCAAAATTACTGTTAGATATATTAATCTTACATTTATAGTAACACGCATTACTCTAGTCATACATGCAAGTTTCGTTTGAAACATCATGGAATTATTGTTACTTGCATTCCTAGCTTGTTCTACAGGTAAGGATTCTATATACTTAGTGTAATGAGTACTCTTTTACCTTAAGTTCAGCTTTGGCATCATACGGAAATGGTCGAAAAACTATTAAATAAAAAAAAAAAAAAACTGACAAAATTTTAATATATTCATTAACTTACTGTCGTTTATCTCGACACATCAGTTAAAAGATACCTACTTAACCTGCAAAAAAGTAGTACTTTAAGATAACAAGTATCCATCAACTAAAGTGAACAATCGGCAACAATTTGGCTCTGATGAAAGCATATGAGCCTATATAATTGTGATAAATATTAACAGCTGGAAAATATGGCTACTTCATTACCTCACAACTTGTGTAGAGTAATTGCAGTATCGACTGCCATTTATTCAGTTTAGGCACTGCGAAGGTTAGCAATGGAATTGCCGACAAATGTGTTGTATCAAAGCTGAAAACTATTTTCATCACAACGTAGCTGTAAACATATTTACTTACAGTAGACAAGATTCAGGCTTTAGTACTGTTAAATGATAAAAATTTTTAGTCTACACATTAAATTACTCTGAAATCAAATGACCATTTTAGCATTGCACTGCCACTGCCTTCTCACCAAATCTACTATTTTTTAATGTTAAAAGTACTTTGTTGTAACAAAACGGCATGACATATTTTTAAATACTAATGCTACTTTGCAACAAGGGATGTGAAATTTACTACTGGAAGTATATAATTATGTAGAAAACTGTATCTTACAAAGAAACTTACACAAAACAAAGGAGTTATTTGCAAAGCAAGAGGAATTGTGGAATTATAGAATTAAATAAATTACAAAAAGGCATGAAAACTAGCAACATTTCTTTAAAAAATGTAAGAAAGGAAAGTAAAATTTTAGACTAAGAAAGAAGCAAATATACTTCCTACAAATTGCCAACCAATCTGTTACTTGTGATATTTGCTATACAGCATCTGGCGAGGCCTGGTGTTCACACATGCTACGGCAAGTCGTTCTCTCTGTTCCATGGCAAGTGACCCCACAACTCACTTGCAACTATGTTACATCAAGGAAGGTACTGATTTACAGCCAACATCTTAATTACATTATATATAATTGTTTTAGTTGCGAGAGAAAACCAGCAACGCTGCTCAGTATTAAGTAAAGTTACTCATAACTGCAACAGACAGAAGTCCAAAAGATAATGGAATATGGTGGCTAGTGATCTTCAACCCACTGAAAGCTGCCTATTGGATACAAAATTAGGCAACTGAACTAGCTACAACAACTCAAAAAATTATTGAGTACTATTTAAATAGTACGTGCACTAAATAACTGCTATGTCACTGTAAGCTGCAAGTAACTTTAAAACACAGTTGTAAAATTAATTTGGTATTAGAGCAGTGGTCTCCAAGTAATTATTGTAAAACCATTGTCTTATATCCCAAATTAAAAATTTAACCTTTCCTGAATCCAAAATAAAAATTAAAAAGGTAAGTAGACTTTTTAAACACACTTTGAAGACCACTATTCTAAGGAAGGCAGACTCCTAATTGTATAAACAAACAGATTCACTCACGTACAGGGTATACTGTCTCCAGCTCCACTGACAAATTGGCGGACTAGGAAAGAGAAAACCAAAATATAAACAAGTTCGATAATTCCTCGATGAACTTACAAGAACATCACAACACAAATTAGTTCCTTTTTTAAACCACCAGTTTTATTCAACACATGCCTTCCAAATGTGATACTATAAGTGTAAATGCAATAAAATGCAGTTATTGTAATGTTTCAGTTATCGATACAAAATAACATGGTTACTGCAAGTTCATTAATATTCAGGGTTAGCTTTTGGCAAACACCAGACCTCGCCACATTTATTATAAAGACTGAACCATTAATATCACTTGTTAATCAAAGTGTGATATTGTTTATTGGAATCACAAGTGCAGATATGCAACTAATATTTTAGATGTACAGGTCTGAACCCACTGTACTTACTACAGGAAATCCTGTCCTAAACTGAACTCTGTGGCAAGCAGTAATTTTTTGAATTTTGGCAGGTTTCTATTTTAAAAAAAAATGGTTAAGTAGCTTATAGAACAACACTTGATAGGATAACAAACCAAAAGTCTGGTTCTATTGCATTAAGTGTAGCAAGGAATATTCACTATGGTTTTGGCTGTGGTAATTTATGTGTGTATTGTTTTGGTTATTTCAAATGTAGCCAGATGGCTAATTAGGTGACAGTGTGGCTCAAATTGTGAGACAAAAATAAACAAACTGCCTATGCTGCTAATCACAATTGAACCAGCAAATGAAAACGGAGTGAAGTGTACCCACCAGCTGCACAGTAACTATCTCTTTGTAGCAAGACTGAAGGAAATAAATGTTTTTTCCTGCTAACAAGACAGAAACATTTTCTTTTATCTGCTTAGACTTATTTACATTGCTCCTACCAGACACGACCACCTGCTTCTGTTATCTGAGATGTCAGACACTGCGGCATCTCCTGCCGACCGCAAACAATACATAAACAAGCTGTTGTGCACTTTGTACCATGCTTCTAAAAATGTGGATTTGAAAATAAACTTGCTTGTAGTACACAGAATGCTGTGAACAATTATAATGTTTATAAATATGCTACATTCAGTTTCACAACTGGCCATTTCTTATTGCTGGAGGTTTTCATTTGAAACAGTGTTATTTACAGCAACTGTATCAGGTTGACAAGTTTATTTTTCCTGTTTGTGCAGGTTTTCTTTTCACAGAGGGTCCATACTGAACAGATTTTACTTAAACCTTATAATTTGTTCCACTTACTTCAGGTTAAATAGATAAACTAATGGCAATATTACACACATTTGTTGCTATAACACATTAAATGTCATGCTGTAGAATACTGCAGTATGTTGTTGCATGCGGTAATGTTAAGATTCCTTCTTGAAAAAGATAATTAAACTTTTAAATGCTTCTGCACCATTTTCAACATAAACTTACTTTATCACTATCAACAGTCTTGCACTCTGCGAGAGATATTTATTTGATGTGAAATCTTTGTGGTAAGCATGTAGAACATATCAAGTATTGACAATCCTTACAAAATGTGCGCACGTAAGGTTGATCAATCTCAGTATACTTCCAAAAAAATACGTGGTCTAATTTCAGTAACCTTTATTGAAAACTACAGGGAACTATTCAACTCTAGTATTGAAAGTGAATTATATACCGAAGAAACTGTGAAATTTTCAGCATTCAGGAATGGCTGTGTTTATTTGCAGATTTTAAATTTACTCGAACTGTGAACTATTGTTTAAAACACACAAGATAAAAACTGACATAAAAATTTTTTTTTGCAGAAAAAGTTATTGCTAGAATGAATTCTTGCTAAGTTTTAAAGGCAGTTTTTTTTAACATATAATGTCAAAAATATCACATTGTAACCAAAATGTTTAGTTAACTTAATCACAAATAATGCACAAACAAGATGACGTAATCAATATAGCAACATCATAGGGCATGTAACTGTTGTAAATGCGTGAGGTTGGTACATGACAGCAATTGTTTGTCTTTGTTATTAGGTCAGCTTTGTACGTGTGTGTAATTGCTATGGCTTTGTAATGTGTTACTGTAATGTGAGTATTCTCAACGTAAAGAATGTATACAGTAGAAAATAAAAATTACTGATACTAGTAAAAAACAGTAAATTAAAATTTCTCTGCAAGAATAAAACAATACTTCAACAGGTTATGGACCCAGGGTCCTCTACAAAGAATCGCCAAAGCATTGAAAAGTTTGCTGCAAGGAAAAGGAACAAAAAGAACAATGGCAGCTTGAGACTGTATTCCATAGCAAACAAAGGGATAATTATTACACCTTGTCGAGATCCAGCGTGTTGTGACAGCACAGAACTACAAGAGGAACAAATTAAACTGAACGGGAGTGTAACTGAAATTTTTTTAAAAAATTTGAGCGATGTTAGTGTTGACAACATCAGAGAAATCCTAAAAGTAAATTAAGCATGGGAAAAAGTAGTGAAATAACCATTTCTGTGTTTCAAAAATTATCATTTCATTGTTAGTATGGCCCTACATTTAGACCACAGCGATCTGTCATATATTGTGTGCAGTATATAATACATGTCAGACTGAGGACTTTAGAAGCATGCATGCATCCCTTGTTTGTGGCGCTGCCTAGTGAAGGTCGAGTGAGTTGTTAGGGTAGGTCGCGAGGGAGGCTGGGAAAGTGACTTGTTGCTTTGCTTCAGGCTAAGTCAGATGTTCAACGGACAAATAGTTGTGTGCGTGCTGGCGGCCAGGATGGCAACTTTTGGTTAGTGGGCTTTTAGTTATTTGGGCTCGGCAGTTATGTATATTAATTGTTCGTGCAGAAGTAATGGTACTTTGTGGCACATAAACATTTGTTTCTGATGTGATTGGCTTTGTGTGTAGTCACTAGTACGCCTGGAACAATACGCGCACAGTTTGTGTCGCTCGTGCAGAAAATGATGATTAAAATGCATTGTAGTCTTGTTGCACTATGTTATAGAGTTATGGGCGCGTTATCAAAGACAGAGGACTACACAGTCGAGCTTATAGCTTCAACTTGTTTAAACACAAGTTTGAATGTTTACAATAGAATTCTTAAGCAATTTGTACTTTTGTTTCAAGTCTGCTGTGGAGTTGTGCAGAACGAGGCATTGTGACAGTGTTTGCTGGATTGTATCGAGGCCTAATTCTACAACTCCGTCTGGGACTTTTGGAGAGTCTTTTTTTTGTTTCTGTGTTGCAAAGAGTCCTATGGACGACCTTTTTTCAGTATGCAAATTTTTCTAAGATCGGCTGCCTGCTTGACCGGCAGATTTGTCTACTGTGCCATGCCTATGAGGGGCATTTTCTGAGGTTTGATTTCCCATGAAGTGCAAGGTAGAAGATCTTGCAATTTTGCTCCTTCAGAGTTAATTTATGTCTTGTTAACATTACTTTAGTCCGTTTAGAAAGTTGAGCCATTTGAGGTAAAGCTAATATGCAATTAATCTAAAGCTAATGTGCAATTAATCTAAATTGTTCATACATTTGAAATATAATAATTTGTTTAATTTTGCTCTTGTGCGCTAGAGAAATTTACTGTTTTAAGCTTTATGGATGTTGTTCTGAGCTTGTTAAAGGTGAAAGTAATTAGCACTTTGAACTATTAACTGGAATATGAAACTTTTGAGAATACAGACTAATAAATTAGCTTCATTATTGAATTCATGTACTGAAATTAAGAATGATTTAGAATTTTGTATTGACTTTCACATCTAAAGTGTCTATAGTGCTATTGACTTGTACTGGCAATATTTGGACACAACAACAAGTGGTGGACAAGTGAGTAGGAGGTTATGGTGGATAACGTCATGAGAATGAAGGTTATCGGGATTAGAATATTTAGTGACAGGTGACTGATTAATTCCACGGACACGAAGCTAAGTGAATCAGCGAATACCAGAGACGAAAACAATAGAAAATGTTTTCAAATGTAATAAATGGGGCCATATTGCACAAAACTGTTCACAGTTAATACATTTTGATTATGGAAGCATTTGAAACAGGCCGAGTGAATGTGCTTCTCCAGCTCCAGATTCAGACAAACAAACACGATCAACGAGATTCGTACTAAGGAAAGGAGAAAATTTGAGGTACAGACCTTGTGTGATTGCAAGTGGGTTCACATCCTCAGAAAGAGAAATTACTGAATAAATAATAGATTCAGCTGTCAGCTATCACATGTGCTTCAGGCGTAAAATGTTTAAAACTTTCAATGCGGGTGAAAGGAAAGAATAACTTGGCAAGGGTTTTTCGAATATGAAAGGGCATGGGAAGTTGAAAATCACACTGACAGAAATGTGAAGGGTAGAAATTGTGTTTGACAAATGTTTTGCAAGTTCCGGAGTTACGGTACAATCTAGTCTCATCTTTCCTGCAGGCATCAAAGGGAGTTGTTACCAAGTTTGACACAAATAAAGCAGTGAAGGTAAGCTGATCTTCAGCGCAGTGTAATGTTACTGGCCACTTGGGACCCCAGATGTGTTTCGGTGGAAATATTATTTTATTTAAGTATTTCCTTCCCTTTTTGTTGAAATAAAAAAAAACTTCAATAATATTTTTGTGAGTATTTGAGAACCCTGATGCCATGCCAGGATGCAAATGTGAGCCTCAAGGATGTTAAGGTGTTGGCATCAGTTACCTAGATAGATTAAGTTAAGTGGTAAATTCAGAAGCCTTTTAAAACTCTTACTACAGCTGCCATTGCCCGGCTTACTAACAGGACTGATGGTGTCCTGGTCCTGTGTTTGTGTGCGAGGCTACCAGTGTAGTGCATTATTTTCAAGTAGCCAAATGGTTAAAATATTTTTTTAAAATGTTAATGTGGTTTCTTGCAGAGGTTGTAATCATCAGTAGCATTGGCAAATAGCAACAGAAGAAATTACATTTGTACTGTGAAATAAGAGCCCAAGTAAAAAAATTTTGCCAAAGAACTATTTTTTTGTGAATGCCGAGTTCAATAATACCTGATATTTTTTTATTATTGTTCACTTGTTTGTTGATGCTTATTTTATTTGCGTGGCAACATTTTTTTATATTCGTTATCTTGAAAAAATTATTAGTTTCATAATTTAATTGTAATTTTCTTAGTATTCAATTTTATCTGTAGTTTTAAGTGGTCAAAAACAGTAGGTGTTCCCGGAAGTGAAGGTGGGAGGGGGGTGGTGCTCGCTGGCCTGCTGGCATGTGGTCAGCCATTTTTCTCGGCCATTGTTGCTCGACCCTTGAAGCGAGAATAACGTGTGTGGAGTGTAGGAGAGTAGGGACTCAGGGCAGCCATTACAAGGGCCACGTGGCAAACTAATATAAGTCTTGAGAGTTTGCTTAGGCACGTAAGATGTTAAGAGTCGTGGCAATCAGGAGAATGAACAGAGAATAACTGAATACTAGTTTTTTTTTAAGTTTATTATTTCGAGATGAACTACATTTTCTCTCTGCACACAGCGATGGTGGCGAGTAGCCTTGCTTGCAACTGATGGGAATCCCACTGTTCTTGTTCTTCACCAAGCTCAATAATACTGTTCCAGATATATCGCAACTTATTGCTGACTGCCACATGTGTGTATAAACTTATAGGTCTACAAAGTGAGCTTGTGCCGTCATACCCTACTATTACCCAGAGATGACAGTTCGTGCTTAGCCGCTAAATATCTCCAGCTAACCGAGGGATGGTATGGGAGGTACCACCACCACAACAGAAATGTCTTAACATGTAGGTGTAGGTTAATCAAGTGGCTCTGCAGCATCATTAGAGGCCACCTGCAAAAATGACAACTTTATCAACTCTATGGGAATAAATTCAGTGGCCTGTTCTGACTCAGCAGGTTAGCACATCTACATTAAACTGCTATAAAATAGAGGTGACTTGTAAGTTTAATGAAACCCTTTAATGTTTGTGTCAACCAAAGTAAAGTGAGAGGGTCTCCTCTAAGCCATTACAACTCATTCATAGTAATTTAATGGAGAAGCTCCCAATCTCTGTGGATGGTGCATGCTGTTTAGAGACATTCATAGATGACAACTCTCAATTCATGACTATTTTGTTCCCAGGGAAAGTGAAGTTTTTTAAATGTTCAACTACTCCAAGGCAATGGTAGAAACATTGCATGATAGTAATATAAAACCTATAGATAGCTGACAAGGGAAAGGGGATGGTAAAAATTTTGAAAATTATTTAAAGAGCGTATGCCAAATCAAAGATTTTTGGTTGTAAGGGTTGGTTTCATGTAAAAGGGGTAATTCAGTAAGAAAGTCAAGGTATGCATTTTTCTAGGTTATGAAACAAATTTTAAGGGATATAGAATGTGGGGTCTTGATGAACACAGAGTTACTTCATCATGGAGTCTTTAATGAAACTACTTTTCTGCATGCAGAAAATGGTGAGGAAGTTAAATTAGGAAATGCTCTAAACCCACATTGATCTCAGGGTAGAATATAATGTGAAAGGTTTTGATTATACTACATTTGATCAAGGAGTGATGTAAAATGTTATGTAGGTAATTTAAATACTGTACTATATTTTCCAATAATGATACTGTAGGTAGTTAAATCCCATTTAATTGTGTGGTAAAAGTAGTGAAGATGAAGTGTTCACTTATTTGATTAGAGAGGTCACATAAGGTACAGAAAAAAACTAAGACTATCGTTTGCTTTAGCTGCACACAGCTGGTGAGTTGTAGAACATGTTGACGTACTCTCAGCACATCTGAGTAGTCCTTTAGAGGTAAGTTTGTACTAGAACATTTGCAAGGGTACAGCAAAGGTAGTGACAGTAGAAACGTATGGAAATATTTTGAAAGTTTGTACGGGCTTTAACAGTTTGCCAAGCAATGGCAGAAAACTATAGATGACGATGTTACAAGCCTAGGACTAAACAAACCAAAAAAGGATAAGTGTGTGACATAAGCAAAGCAAAGGAATTAAAATGTAGGGACTTAGTTGACAATTTAGGTATACGGGGGTAAACCTGACATGGTAATATGGTTTAAATCAAATATTGAAAAAAAATATCAGAAGGGAGATTTATAGGCAAGATGTGAAAGTATTTCCCTGAATGTTAATAGATCTTGCATGATTTTTAGCTTTAGCAAAGAAAATTGTAAAAGTAGAGTTGGCCCCTTTCAAGTGAACCGTAATGATCACGTAAGAACAGGTGAGGAACCTATCAATCCTGAGATTTATCAGAACATTATAGGGAAACTGTTGTATTCGTCTGGGTCAATTAGAGCACACACAAGTTTTGCAGTAGGCAAGCTAAGCACAGGAAACTAAATCCCAACAAAAGACAATTGGTGGAACATAAAAAGTGTATCAAGATATTTTAAACACACTGGGAAGTTAGAAGTTACCCTAGGGAAAAGAATCCCTGGACTTGGTGATCATGTTTTCATGACTGCAGGTGCCTGCATCATTTGGCAAACAAAAGAAATAAGTTGCTCTGTCCACCACAGAGGCTGAATACATAGCCATGCGAGAAGCAGAGGGAAGCCCTCTGGCTCATCATAACATATCATCCTGAAATAATTTACGATTAAATATAATAATTTAGGGCTCAATGTGTTTAGCTGAGAATGAGTTACATTCAGAAATGTTACACATATGCTTATTAAACTGTGGTTATTGAACAAGGTGGTTTGCGAGGAAGAAATAATGTTTGAATATGTGCCTACCAATAAAAACATGGCTGAATTTTTTTACCAACGGTGGTGGAAATAAGTTCATATTTGTAACAGATGTCGGGCTGACCATAATGTAAACATTTGTTCATTTACTCTTGGATGTCTGGAGGCATACACGTACCAGTTACTGCTGTTTGACAAACATAACTGCCAAAACAATGTTGTAACTGAAAGAGGTGGTTATGCTGCAGCAATTCTTTGCCAGTCTTATGTCAGGTTGATAAGTGTGTGAGTAGTAACTATGGCTTTGTAATGCATTGTAATGTGAAGATTCTCAATGTGAAGAATATATAAAGTAAAAAATTAGAAAGCTACAGAAACTGTACTAAAAATAAACAGTGCTTTTAATTCCTCTGCAAGAGTAAATCAAGCTTTCTACTGGAATTTTTAAGAAAATAATGACAAATCACTGTTTGTTAACATCAGGTTAGTTATTGAAATGAAAAGGATGTACACTGTAAATTGCTTTGATGTATTATGAACATCTGAACAGTAAGAGAGAATAACAGATAGTTCTAGCGGCATCACCAATATTCTTAAGTTACATACTCAAGCATTATTGATTACACACAAAGAGACTAGTACTGGCATTATTTTGAGGGTATTTCAAATACTGAGTGTACGAAATATTAAAACAAAAGTATACTTTTAGAAATAATTGTTTGGTTCCTAAGGTGAGCACAAAACAGTCGGAAATTGCTTACGATTTTGCTGGTTGTCAAGTGTATGAGGAAAAGGACTACTATTTATTGATTTCTAGCATATATGAAGAAAAACATGAAGGTTATCAGAAGTGTTTCTGATCTGTACCACCAGACTTCCTTCAGAAATAAGCTTTCTTACATCTACGAATGTTTCTTAACAAAAGATAAAATGCATATGCACGTGTAGTACTACACAAGACTCTGGTAACCCAGCCCTAGGAACGGAAGAACACTAAACTAACCACCTGCACTTTATCATCAATGAACACTGACCTCAACTAGATTAGTTCAGATATATTTCACTTAAATAAACTGATGGTATTGAAGCTAACTAAACCTAAAAAAATTAAAAGCAAACTTAAGAAGAATATATGTAACTCTTAAGAACAGCGGATTAGAGTTTAATATTTGTCTCCATTCAAGCCTACCATTTTTGTTACAGTACAACTTTTTGATGATGAAAATCTCACACAGTATATGTTGATTGGCCACTGTAGCAGCATTATGAGCGTTCATTCATTTGAACATATTTACTAAACATTAACCAAAAGCATATTCCCAAATGCCTGCACATGTTAAGAATGGCAAGAGTCCTGACACACAAATAAAGGTGTAAACTAAAAATTATTACGTACACAAAAGCAAAAAAATAATAGTAATTTTTCAATTACAGATTTTATTTTAATCTCACAATTTCAAATTGTCCTTAGCATGTATCCAATTTCAAAATTTTATTTAGTAATTTTAGCTTTAATATGTACTATGATCTAGCGTTAAAAACAAGGTGGTGTAAATACTATCATGAACCAAACATGAAAAATTAAAAATGAAAGAATAAGTAATATGAACACAGCAGTCTTAATTTAACCGTGAAACTTGCATCATAACTGAGACAAACAAAACAAAAAAATATATATTTTTGTTCCTATTCTTTTGCAACCTCTTAAATTGAGAAGGCACCTAATTGTATAAAAGGTGGTTACATACATTTACACATACATACACATATATATACATACATACACACACATAGCCTACATACATACACACACATATATACATACACACACACACTACATAAAATTTCAGTATGTATGTTGACAAATGTCTGTGCAACACTTGAGAATTACACATAGCATCACTTCTGAAAGTATGATAACTAAACATTGTGCATGTGTTTATGTTTGTATAGGTAATGACATTTAAAACAAAACATATTTAATAAAATGTTTTTTGCAAATATCTTTCACTGAAACAATGTATTGCTTTTAACTGTAGGTTGCATATGCAATAAGCTTAGAGACTGTTTAGCACATTGGCAAAGTTTGGCTACATACAAGCAAGGCAGTACTATACTATATAAAGGTTGACGAGACAAATGCAAACGTAAATGGCAAAACACCTCTGCAGTATTGATTCTCATTACCCATTGATAAAAAAAAATCTTGCATCATGCAATGTGTCATACATAACTCCCCACTTGATTCTTAAATGTAGCATTTCTATTATTGAAGTATATAGCTCTTCTTGCTCCACTACATAAAAGGAAGAAGGATTGCAAAAAAATTTTTGCATTGGACTACATAAAACATTTGTTTCTTCAACCAAGCATGTTCTGATATGATCCAAGCTGAAGGCGCTCAGTTAAGTACATAGATAAGGTACAGCAACTTCTCAGACACTGCAAAAAACATACGCACAAAAAAATTTTTATAACTTCTCTCAAATTTCATTTTAAGCTGTAACACTTTATTTAAACATTTAAAACTTTAATTTTAAAAGAAGAATGCTATTCATTCGACACTGCTCGATCCCCATTTACTTCATTAACATATGGCAGTAAAAGAAGGAAATTCTGTCACACTGTAAATTGTGTTAAGTTTTCTAATGTTTGCTGGCTCTTACAGAATATGGCTACAGTTATTTTCTTCCTTAGCACAACTTACATAATTTATTTCGGCACACTTGCTTCATGTTATAGGCAAATGAAAATGGGTTAGACTACAACTAACAGATTCTGTACATTTAATACAACAGCAATGTGAATACTATATTACAATTTTACATTAAGCTACTATTTAAAATATTTTTCCATTTAATTTATTTCATTCACTATGTAATGTTTCAGTAAGTTAAACTTCATTACCAGGAAATGTAATTTTTATTTCCTGTAAATAAACCTACCAAGATCACAATGGCAACAAGGCACAAGTAACATCAAAACTGAGCAGAAACTGCAAATGAAGTACACAAGAAAACTGATCTCGGATAATCATCACAAATCCCATAAAGATAACATAACAAAGCTTCATATTCACTAGCAATTAATCTACTTTATAAAAACTACAGTCAAACATGTTACACTGAGAACCACAGGTTTAAGTACCAAGTCACACACAGACAAAATACATGAACACTTCACTCCCGAATTCTTCAACCTATTTATTTCACTTAAAACTAGGCTAATTCAGTTGAGTATTACACACATGTAAAAATAATACTTTTGTACATGCTTGATCATTCTACAGTTGAAAAAAATACTGTCGCATTGTTAATATTTCAGGTTAGATTTTCATATTTTTGTCCGGATCAATTTTGGTTTTAGTGGGGCCAAGAGCCTAATTGTAGTAAAGCTTTTTGTTAAGATGTGGTCATCTTGTATTCCTATGGGGCAATTTGGGCATTAGTGCATACATGCACCCAGTAGTTATAAAACATTAGTTGTTTCAGCTCACATCGGCAGATTACAGATAACATCACTGTCCATCTGGTGGTAGATAATGCCAAGGTTAGTGTTGCAATGTTGGCAGTGTTCAAGAATGGTAATGCAAAAAATTTTTTTTTGTTGAAATAGGTAGCACCTCTATGCTGTTGTATGTATTCTCTTTGGTGTGGAGAGATGTGCAGCATCATTGATATGAATAAAGCACATCAGTGTATTTCAGAATGTCAAACCAAGAAGTCAATTTATTTATGTCTGCTAGCCCCTAACGTGTCCAATTCAACAGGTTATGGGCCCAGTTACAGCAAATGGCCTCTTTCATGTCTGGGATAGTTTAGAAGAAAAATATGTCGACGGGAGCATCAACATAAGTGAAATGTGATGTCAGGTGTTAAGTGATATGTTTTTTTTTTTTTTTTTTTAAATTATTATTTGATGGTGAAGTAAAGCTTAACACATCATTATGAACATTTCGAAAATGGATAGTTTCATCGGCGGTCAAGTCAACACACAACTATCAGGTGAGGCAGATTGGGCAACATGGAAATTCAAGTTGACAGTCTTGCTCAGGGCAGCTACCCTCCTCGACATTACTGATGGCACCATTCCACCTCCGGTATAGGAAGAAAATGGGTAGGACTATGAGAAGTGGGTAGAGGAAGATGCTAAAGCGCAAAGTATAATTTCAACACACATTGAAGAACGTGTTCTCCAGCAAGTTATACTGTGTAAAACTGCGCGAGATATCTACAAAATACTGCATATGGTGTGTGAACAAAAGAGTGGAATGTCGGTGCATTTAGCGCAACGGAGGTTTTTTGAAGTGAAATACAAGAAAAAACAATGTTCCAGTATCTAGGGGGAATTTAAGCAATATTAAACAACTTGAAATCCCTTGATGCTGCAGTCAACGAGAGCATGGCAATCACGAAAATCATCTCTAGTCTTTCAAAGCCGCATCAGCATTTAATATCGGCTTGGAAGTCTATGCCTGCGGAGCGGAGTAAGATGGACGAGCTGACATCCCAGTTCCTGGTTGAGGAGCAGCGATTCGAGGCAAGGTTAGAAGAGGCGGAATTGCAGAGTTCCACATCATTCCAGATAGTCAAGGCAGGGAGAAAGTGTTTCGCTTGTAGTAAGGTAGACCACTACGAACAAGAATGTAAGTCCAAGGTAAAGAAAAGTGATATGTTAGTAACAGTAATAAATACCAAAGTAGGGCTAATAAGAGTGACAAATATTGTAGTCAGTGGAAAAAATCTGGCGATAATATAAATGAGTGTTGGTGTAAAGACAAGTCAAATTTGCCTACCAGTAGTAATGCATTTCAGGTGTTAGTAATGTCAGCAATTAATAGTGTTTATGTCAGTGATCAACAAGTAATGGATAGTAGTGCATGAGAACACGTGTCACATCACAAACATATTTTTATTAATTACAAGGATTTAGAATGTTCCAAAAAAAAATTGCTGGGAAAATTATTCAAGCTATTGGTATTGGTGATGTAAAGTTACAGGCCAATAATGGGCGCGAATGGGTAGATAATACTTTGTATAATGTTTTATATGTGCCTGACATTAAGGAAAATCTTTTCTCAGTTAGCACTGCAACAGATAAAGGTTATCAAATTCAAACGAACAGCGAGTCTTGCAGGTTCAGAAAACTAGGATATAGTCGAATATCTGCTACTGCTTATCGTAAAGATAAACTATATGTAATGAACTTTAGGTACACAGATACTCAAGTTTGTGTAGGTAAAATAAACTCAAGTTTAACTGAGTGGCATGAAAGAATGGGACATCAGAACATCGACCACTTAAAATCAATGCTAAAAGAAGTATAATAGGATGTTCATTAAATTGTGAAGAGTCAACATGTGTTTGCTGTATAAAGGGGAAGTTGCACAAACAGCCATTTCCATTAAGTGAGACAAGAAGTGAAAAAGCAGGTCAAGTGTTACATATGGATTTGTGTGCTCAATGGCGACAACCTCCTCAGCTTAGGAGGGGCATGTTCTTACTTTATAATTAATGCTGATTATACACATTTCAAGGAAAAATCTGAGACTGTGTAAAAAGTACAGACTTTTCTGAACTATGTTATTAATAATTTGCGTCAAAAAGTACAACTTATTAGGTCCAACAATGGTACTGAATTTGTCTACAGAGTGTTCCAGACAATAACAGAAAGACTGGGAATAATACATCAGAGAAGTGTAGCTTACACAGCAGAACAAAACGATAAGGCGGAAAGAGATATACTCACAATAAACGAGTCTGCTAGAATGATGTTACTATTCAGTAATTTGAAGAAAGTTTTATGGGTTGAAGCTGTTAATACAGCAGTTTATATATGTTATGTATTATGCATTGTTCCAGTGCTAGTGTTGTGGGTAGTTACGTAGTTGTTAAGTTGGAAAAGATAGTGTTTGAATATCTCTGTGAAGAATATCTCTTCCGTACACTTTATGACCTAAGAAGGTATCTTCACTTACTGCAAACTGGCACTTTGCTTGTTTTAGCACTAGCCCTGCATTTTGCAGCCTCTTCAACACTTCTTCGACCCGCACCCTCAGTTGTTGCTCAATGCTACCACGAACCAAATATCGTCTAATAATACCACAGTCACAGAAACTCCAGCCAACAAGGTTTCCATTAGACGCTGGAATATCGCTGGGGCACTTCATCATGTTGACTGTTAATAATTTTGCAGTGGCCTCGTCTACTGTTACCTGCAAGTACGCCACTTCTAGGTCAAGTTTGGCGAACAACCGTGCACCGTCCAACACTGCGAAGGCTTCACTTATAGTAGGTAACGGGTACATTTCTGTGAGGGCTACCGTATTTACTGTGGCTTTATAGTCCCCACAAGCCTCACTGAATCATCCCGCTTAAGTATGGTTACTACCGGGCTGTATGGCTAGTGACACTTCCGGTCCGATATAGGTTCCCAGTTCATCCGTCCTGAACACCAAGGGAAATTGGCCCACTAACACACTTACAAACTCGTCATGGTCATGGTCTTTGACACACACACTATTAACACCTACTAGTCTCATACCTAATGGACCTAACCAAGTATGGCCAACAAACTGGGTCCCATGCCTCTAACCATTAACAGTTCCAGCCCCACACATTACCTACCTTTGATCTGCACTTCCACCTGTTTAGTGCCCAACACTTCCAAAGATTCTTCCGACCATGTGTATAAGAATTGCCTTCCAGCAATGGTGGCTCTTCTGGCCACAATTCCTTAAATGTTTGCCAGCTAATAATGGTGTGTCCTCCTACCGGGGTCAACTTGCATGGTAATTGGCTTCCCATCCAACCTAACCTCCACATACAGGGGCCCACTTCTACTTTTAACCCTCTCATTGCTCAATGAATATTCGCCCTCCTCATGACCAACCTTCACCCCATGCACATGTACTTCATGTATTCTACTTGATTCATCGTTTCCTGATGTTCGACCGAACCAGCCCTTTTTCTTAGTCAAACATGCTCTCTCTGTGTGTCCCGGTTGCCACAAAATCTACAAATCATCTTAGAATGCCGACACCCATCTGCCGGATGGTTCCCAGTACAGCGCCAGCATGCCCGGGATTGGTAAGCTTGTGCCTCCTTCCTAACCTTACCCTCTGCTATGCCCCTAGCTCCCGAACTAGGTCTTAATTTCATCACTTCCCCAGACGTTTCTGGTATGTCTTTGCCCCGCAACTCAACCAAATTTTTTCCCGTGGCTTCCACTGCTGTCGCCATATCAACAGCCATCTTTGAAAGTCAGTTTCTCTTTGACAAACAATGCCTGTTGCACAGCACTGTCTCTAACCCCACACACCAATTGGTCACGCAACATCCGTTTTAGATTTGGAAAGTTACAGTTCACACATAACCTGTTGATTCCGCAACACAAACAACTGACTCACCCTCCTGTTGAGCATGTTGACGCGTGTCCAAACACGCCACCTTCCTTTAGCCCATATGCTGAACAGCCGAAGACTCCCGAGAAAATCCCCCTCGCCACCCAGAGCCGTGAGAATGAGGTGGGAAGAATGTGTGACAAGGTTTTGCACGTGTTGTGTTTCTATAGTGTAATTGTAAATTTCAGTGTTTCTGTTTAATGGTTTCAGAGGTTACTTATTCTGTATGTTTTTCACACATCAGAAACTAACCTAATTACAGCAGTGCCCTGGACGCACAGGAAATACATTTACATTACTAAGTTTTCAAGTAATTGTTCCAATA
Organism: Medauroidea extradentata; assembly: GCA_003012365.1. Taxonomy (NCBI): domain Eukaryota; kingdom Metazoa; phylum Arthropoda; class Insecta; order Phasmatodea; family Phasmatidae; genus Medauroidea; species Medauroidea extradentata. The sequence goes on along the minus strand of PNEQ01038443.1, from coordinate 11,742 downwards.
TTTTTCAAAATACATATTGATATTTGTCGTTCATTTTCAATCGCCATTCTTCAGTTGCATCAGCTATGCTATGTGTGCTGTATCCTTCTGCTTGAACATGATGTAACAGGAACAATATTTCAAGCTAATACATTCCAACAATTACCAGTAATGCTTTAATATATTGTGCAATTTTTCTAGTGGCTGTTTTGTATTGTACCTTATGTAATTTCGTTTTACTTAATGTGTTTGTATTGGAACTACTTTGGACTGCGCTAAGTCATCCCTTCTCGCAGGGCTGGCGACGCAGGACGCCATTTTGTCCAGTCAGTCGGAATTGGACACGTCGAGGAGCTAGATGTGTTTTTGTCTACCCGGGTCCTTCATCAGTTTTACACCAGCCATCTTTAGTTTTCAGTAGTTTATTTTATTTACCAGAACCATTTTTGCTGTTTTGACCCGGGGGTTCTCATCCCTTACCGGCCGTCGCGTCCAGGGGTGTAAGTTCGCACTTTAAGTACACCACCAGTGCCGTGCTGTTTTACAGCGTCAGCTACTGGAGAGGTTTGTGCTCCAGATCCACTTAACTGACATTGGCCTTCTGCGAGTACCAGTCTTTTGTTCATAGTGAGTCAACTTCAAAACAATTATCTGTATTTGTTATTTGCAAGTAGTGTTCTTGGCTCACCCCGTCCCGAGTGACGCGTAACGTAATTTTGTATGTGTGTTGTGGTGTGGGGACTAGCCCAAACAAGTTCCCGAAGATCCGTCATGTGAAGGTGCAACAATCCACTGGTACGTAGCCTGCCCCATGGGTCGTCGGCCTCCCTGGGATCATAGTCATCAAAGGGAGTTTCCTCCACAGCTTCCGCTGTGTGTCCTTTCCCCGTTATCCATGTCATCTCAGCTCTCCCTGCTAGCCAGTCCATTCCCGTAACTTTGTCACCCATATCCCGTTTGAATCACCCACCGAATCAGTGTCATCATCATCATCTACATGTTCCCTCCCCCTAGTCACCGGCATGTCAAATTGCCGCCATTTCAACGTGGGGCATAGTCCCCGGCGTGTCAAATTGTCGCCCGAACTTGTGGGGCTTAAAGTCCACTGTACCACCAGACTGGTGGTTAAGGCATGCTCTACATTGAAATCGAAGGCTTGCATCGGCATAGCCTATCGGGTGAGCTTGCTGCAGGACTCTTTCATATTGTGGAGCCACACAAGACTGCAGTTATCTGTGCAGAGTTAAAACCTTTGGTGCTCGAGGTACGGACAGTAGTTTTTTATCGCCCAGATAAAGGCGAGACACTCACACTCGTTCACGCCATGTTTCCGACCTACAGCGCCAAAATGCAAAAATGTACTTTGACGGGCGCAAAGGCTTGTACCACCTCCGAGTTCCAGTGATATTTTGACTGTTATTACTGCAAAGTCGGGGATATACTGACTGAACCTATTTATAAGGCAAAAAAATGTCTGAGCTGTTACCTAGTCTTTGGTAGCTCCCATTCATCAATAATATGCATATGTTCCACACTCAGTCGTATTCCCTTTGTGTCCACCACGTGGTCTAGGAAGTCTAGTTGGGTCTTGCCAGTTTGGCATTTCTGGATAGCTTAAGTGAGCCCCACTACGACTAATTGCTCTAACACTAGTGCTAGGTGCTCAAGGTGTTCCTCCCACGTATTGAACCAGATGACTACGTTATCAAGGTAGACTGTGGTGAACTTGCCGATGTAGACATCCAGTACGTGGACCATCGTAGCCTGAAAGGTCGCGGGAACACACTTCAGGCTAAACGGCATATCACAGAATTTATATTGCCGCCCATCAGGTGTAGGGAATGCAGTCTTGTGGCTGTTACCTCGGGCGACTGGAACTTGCCAGTATCCAGAGCGGAGGTCAAAGAAGGACATAATTTTGGTAGAACCCAGTCAGCTAAGGGTGTTGTTGACAATAGCTGGTGGTGCAGAACTCAGGGACACTTTTTTCAGAGATCTTAAATCAACACGGAAATGCCAGGATCCATCATGTTAGGGGGCTACAGTAATGAGTCAACTGTAATGATATTCTGAGGGTTATATCACTCCGTTACTGTGCATTTCACTAACCTGCTAGCCGGTGGTATGGCGAGTAGTTCTTATGCATTGTGTTGATAGGCTCTTGATGAATATTAGGCACCTGGTGCTCGGCAATAGTGGTGTGGCGCAGCGGATCGCCATACGCAACACCTCTTTTAGTGCTTGCACTGTGACCTCCACAGTGCGCGGCATCACGTGGTCAAATTCGCTGAGCTTTAGTGCTGGTGAGAGGTGACATGAGTATGGAGCAGCGCCGGAATGAAAGGGCGGAGGAAATGGGAGATCCCCGAGGAAACCCGCCGACCAGCTGCATCGTCCAGCATGATTCCCACATGTGAAAATCTGGGGCCAAACCCACCAGGAATCGAACCCGGATTGCCTTGGTAGGAGGCGAGATGTCTGACCCCTCGGCCACCGCGACACCCTGGCAGGATTGTTAACAGTTACAGTACACTAGGTGTGTGCAGCGGGAGAGGGGGTTGTTCATGTGCAGATACGAGACTCTTGTGACAAAGTCCTGGGTTCATTACCTGGTCGGTGCATCTTTAGGCATTCGCAGCACAAGTAGCGCCAATGTTGGAATCACATACACTCGGTTTCTATCATACATGTAAAGTGACAACGATGTTGACAGTCGCTGCAAAGAGCACTGGCCCCAAGCATTTGTTTACAGTTAGAAAAGTCACATCTGCCCTTGCTGCACAGCAGTTCGGAGGGAAAAAATTCAGCGGTGGTCTTGAGCCCTGTGTGTGCCAGGTCGTGCGACAGACTGCTCTGCGCGCAAACATATGTATAATGTGACCAGATTAACTAGAACTTGCGCTGAACCCAGTTCGTGGTGGGGTGCGCACTACTGTCACGTGACTGGTGGTAGTGGAAGTGGAGGGGATCAGTTACTGCTTGGCTCAGGTGCATGAGAGTCCCTCCAGCGCGTCATGTCCAAACCTGAGTTAAACGGTACAACTGAGGACACGCGCGTGAAATAATTTACAATGTCCCAACACATGTAAGAAAAAAGTTCATGTATGGTTTAAGATGCAATGTTTTAGAAGCAATAAGTGCTGCAACGGGGGTTTCTAAATCAACCATAAAAATGATATTTACTTAGGTGGAAAGACCGAAAAGGGTTTGAAATTTTCAACAACTACGGCAGGGACATGCCCACGTCTGATCTGAAAGTTAGGAGGGGAAAGGGGGAAAGGGCAAATTACTATAAGAATTATATTTTGCATTGCCATGTGATTTAACACAATGGGGGTGTTCATCTACAATTTCCCTACTGCAAATAAACCAATGTCATTCTGAAATATTAAAGTGCAAGAATATAGGAAAATTTGTGAAAAAAAGTGTCAATCTATATGGAAAGTATGGTAAATTGAGGTCGAAACCAGATGCTTACTTTTTGATGATTTACGTATTTTTAACATGTTTAATTGAAATGCACTACATGAAATTAACTGTACAGAAAATCCACTTTGTTTACAAAGAAACTACAACCAACAGCACTGTTTGTTACACTACAACCCACATATTAAAAATTTTAGCGGATGAATCAGTGCTCTGTACAGTTACAACTTTAATTATAAATCTAAGACAATGGATGGACATAACATGGTAACCTTTCATTAGCAACAGTACAACACTTCCCGATGTTTAAAACTGTAAAACGGAGCTAGGACATTACTTATGTTACTCAACAAATATAAGTTGTTTTTTTCTGTGATTTTGCTACACAGTATAGAATTCAACGACCTACATCTTTCCCATTCAGGTATGTTTCTTTACAAATGATAGACCAATTACACATACAAAATATCTGGTATTTATAATAATTCTTGAAACCTACATAATTTCATACAGCCTAGTTGAAAACTGTTCTTTGCATGCGCACGTTCATCTACAATAAAAAGTTTTACGCCACCAGTACAATTTTTTTAAACCCAGAAAAAAATTCTGTAAAATATTAAATTTTTTACCAAAACCAAGAGTAGCAAAACTACTACTAATGAAATAATGGTAATATCCTTTTTTTAAAATTAAGGTATAAGAAATTTTTCCCCAAAACTTCCTCTACATAGTAGGCAGAGCAAGATAAAGATTCACTTATTTCATGCTCAGAATACATTTTTATATTTTATGAATTAAATATATTAAATTAAATTCTTAGTATGAAGGCGACGTTTCATGATTTTTTTTTCAATATGTTAAGGACTGGCGACACAATTTATACACATCCTAAGTAATATGTATTTACTTATGAACTGGAGTCAGTTAAATAATTAAATCGTGCAGTGTCGAATGTTACAGTGTCCAAAATTTGTTTCAAAACACTGTATATTTAAAAAAAAACACAAGCTTGCAATATTTTTTCCATCTGAACATTATGTTTTTAATTTGTTTTATAGGTTTTCCCAATGATAATGTTACATACTAATTATACTTTCGACTGAAAGGTACGATAATTCATTTTGAAATAGTTATGCATGAATAGGTTTGTTAATTTTCTACAATGGTCGATTCAATTTTATTTACTTGCGTTGTTACTGCCTGCAGACTTTCAACAGCAATATTTTACATTTTGAATACAGACACAAAATTTACATATATCGTTCTTTTTTAGATGAAGTGTCATGTAAAATACCATCTTTTCTATGCAATTCTAACCAATTCTACTACAGCATATGACCCGAGAGTAAAAAAAAATTGTTTAACATTTGTTTTAAATTTCAGCGATTTAGAATAGGTACTGTGCACAATCTACAATTTTCTTTTCTATGAAATTTGCATCATTACACTGTAAAAATTTATGCTATTTCTGTAAAACACTTTTCACAAAAAATCAGATAAATAATAATGTCGCGGTTAGGTCATTCAGGAAACATGATGAATTTTAGTCTTTATGTTAATTTTCAAATACTTAACTTAATTATTTCACAACAGGAGTGCAAATATAGATGGGGAGGATACATTACGCCCCACTGATTTATTCTTGAAACAAGGAGAGTCCTTAAACAATCTACCTGTCAGCATTCAATAATTTTACATCACGTCTAATTTAGTACAATATAATAAATCATTTAATGTCATTTTATGAAAGCAAAATTTTACTATCCAAGTTTTCCACCATTGCACCTCCTTAATGGGGCAATTCACTGGAAACTTTAATTGTTTTGATAATTGTTTTATTTTTACGAGATATTGTTTGTTCTGTAGTCATATATTCTGACGTTTTGCTGTAACGAAATATTTTAGCTTTCATAGTTTTTGTATCATAGCATATTTGAGTCAAAACTTGCGAAGAATGGTTTTATGCAATAGAGGAAAACCAACTTCCTGAAATGAAGAAAAGGACACTTATCAGTGTCACTAACTTTTAAATACATGTTCACAAACCACATTGCCTTTCTCTCAAACTAAAAAAATTATGAATTTGAAATTTAAAAAATTGCTAATTCTTTTAAAAACTAAGAAATACAAAACTTAGACAATCAGATTTTTATAAATGTTGTGTCACATTTTATTGCACTGCACTTCAGGGTGAATTTTTTCATTTTTATAAGTTGTTTGTTATTCCCTTCTTGCATGAAACTGTTTTATGGAAATTTGGACTTAAGTATGCTGTTAGCAAAACAGAGTAGAGGAGCTGATTGGGGTACCCAAAAAAATTCAGTGAAAATAAACTCTTTGGTGTATTGTTGACGTGAGCCTTTGAAGTGTCTGTCAAAAATTCAGTATACAAAACTATGTAAGCAAAAAAATTTCCATTGCAGTAAAAAATGTTTGCAATGTATGTCAATCAAACGAACCATGCATGCATAAAAATCTTTAAATCTTGAAACATTTTTGGTGAACTCTTCCCTAAAGATTAAAATTAGAACAGCAATTATTACGCATGTTACCCTTTGAGAATTTGAGTTTTTGTGTCCATGTTTCACCAAAATCGTAGGCCTGCATAAGCCATATGCAATTTGTAATATCAAACATTTTTGCAAATTAATGACATTCTACACACTAAATAACGTATCCAAAAAAAAAAAAAAAAAAAAAATATATATATATATATATACACACATATATACACACATATATATACACACACACACACACACACATACATATAAAATTTAAATACAGAAAGTACAGAGTTTCAAAAAATGCTCACTTTCAGTAACACTTCTGCAATTTTGCAAACAAATAATTTTCTACGTACTATCAGGCGGAAGTTTAAGTAACGAAAGACTGCACAATTTGGTGCTGGACATCAGACCATTGCAAGTTTTAAACACATGTAAGCAAGGCAGAGCCACTAAACCACTCACAATACTCCTCTATGCATGGCTGAGAAAGGAGAATAAGTACTGTACATTGATCAAATATTTGTGAAGTGTACATTCCACTCATTCACACGGAAAACAATAAGCGATGATAGAGAAAGTCAGGATAATCCGGAATCTGATCTGCAGTGCTTAAGTTTTGAGTTTTCTCTTTCTTCCATCTGCTGGTATTCCCATCTATCTCCAACAACAAACAAATTTGTCACTTACTACACATTACAATTTTCTGTGAACAGCCACAGGACATTGTTTAAATTTATTTTAAACAATTAAATTTCTATACGAAAGAAAAATTAATGTGCGACATCTTTGGCAGGATAGTCTATAATCATATTGTAAAAATTTTTAAGTCGTTAGAATGAATGGGTTTCAAGTGATGATGAGTTTAGTTTAAAAGTTTCATGTACGCAATGCAGACCTAATGTTTATAGGGCCCTGTATTCGTGTAAATCAGGCTCACACTCTGTCACTTTGGCTGTGAGGGGAGATATTGGCGGGGTTACACTTCCCCTTCGAGCTCTGGAGGGGCAGAAAGGGAGGGCAAGCAATTCTGATCTGACTGACACAGTGTGTCAACAAGAACAGTACTTTCGCAGTGCCTGCATAACGCCAGGTCGCGACCCGGTCGGTCAGCCGAAGGTGACGGAAGTTCTAACGTACTGTAGAATTGCAGAAGTCTGGATATTGGGGTTGATGTGACAAGTAATAGGTGCTGGAAGCCACCGGCAATTGTTTGCAGACAAATCATACTTTGCAACGGGTCGCTGTCCCTCGTATAGTGACACACGCGGCATAGTTGCAGTATCACATCCATTTTCATGCGTTACTGTCCCCAATTGGTCGTGGTTGCATGGCTCGGGATACACGGTTGATGCGCAGATACATTTTCATGGGGGCACGGCCCTCTTCGTTCATGTGCTGTCCTGCACGTTTCAACAGATTTCCGGTGGAGGTGATCGCAGCTGGGGAGGCGTGAGCTGATAACTGTTGCTTATCTTCCCCTATGGCTTTGTGAAGGGAGGCAGAAGACACATGAAGGATCGAGCCGAGAGAAGGGAGTGTGAATGGTCTCTGCCTTGTCTTTGTGCTTAGGAATGAATTCCCAAGACGGCAGTTTCCTAGAACTTTCTCTTCAATTACCTCTCTCACCAGCAGCAACGATGGCGATTCCACAATTTTGGAAGATGGTTACTCAGACGCTCATTTACAGTAATAGCAGCAGAGTGTCAATTTTATAGCCGCACGTTTGGCGACAATTTGACACTGGCAACTAATACTCCGCCAAGTTTGGAAGCTCGGTTCGCTCACAGGGGTCCACAGAGTGAAAGTTTACATGCAATTTTTACATAGTTCCTGTTGGGCTTCAGCTTTTCTTATGCGGAGTAGCAATGAGGTTCTTGGTGAATGGGCCGTGGTCCAACGGCCAGGACTGTACCCTGTACCCCCGTGTCGTTAGGGAAAGAACAGATTGATTCACGATGTGACGTATTGGCTCGTCACACACCTTATTTCTCACACACACCCACCCACAATCAAAGAAATATCACTGGTGTTACTGCCCGATAGATTGGTGTACTCTGAGGACTAGAGATCAATAAACGATCCCAGAAAAGTATACACTATTGCAGTTAAAACGAAAGTTGCGGCCCCCCAAAGCAGAGACATGGTACACGACATGATAGATCCGCTAGCCCACATCTCGCAGACTTGGGCGCGACGAGGGAGGGTGGCTCTGTCGTCCCACTAAAACTAAATTCCCAGGATGCAATGGAGATGATAGACCCTTCTAGAAGAATATGATATGATGGTACACACCTTCGGTTACTGCATTATCATAACAGACAATTTCAATATTAAGTATTACATAGATTTTAAGAATACAGCAACCACGGGTAAAATCACATATGGACTAAATCTGCTACTTGATAATAAATTTTATTGCATGCTGGAAAACCGAGAACAACTATTTATTATTTAACTAAAATAACTCAGACAATATTTGTATTAAAGAATGAAATAAAACATAGGTACAAGTGCCAGTAATTTTATATAAAACTTTGCGTATTTGTTTGCACAATTTTGTGGTTATTAAATTCACATTATTTCAGAAATAGTTATTGCTTTAATAGAAACGGGGCCTCTTACAAACAAACTTTATAACAGAATAGTAAAAATAGGCAATAAAAACTTTAAAATTAAAATTGGTTATTATTTTCTTAGTGAGTCAATTTTCTGTGTTGTGTCTGGGGAGATGATGAATAGAGAAAATCAAGGCACATTACCGTAGTTTGCAGCATACTCAAGCAGGATACTATTAAAAAGGTCCATGAGGTGGCTACTTATCAGTGCTTCGGAAGTCGGTAGACCACGTGCCATGGCCAATCCAGTCTGCCAAATCGGCAGAGACAGGATAATTTCGGTAGAGCATCGTGCACATGTAAACTTGAAACTGCGACACTAAGACTTCGAAACTGGGACTGGAACTTGAAATTGAAACTGAAACCCTCAAAGATGATGGCGAAGAAAAGCTACTTAGGTAGCATCTTGAAGCTAGTAGATGTAGATTGTTAAAATTTCTCACTACATTTTCCAAAAATGGTAACTACGCTGCTACTTCTACAAAAAGATTAAAAAAAAAACTAGTTTAGCCCAAGAGTGACTATATCCCGAGTGTACAGTAGTCCGTGTTACTCACATAAACAAGTAAAAGTACTCTCGTCCTCGTATTTTTTGTGTATGGTCAATTAGATTAGATGAAAATTGAGCTCTGTTATGTATGGATCGGTTCTGTATGGTATAGATTTATATGTAGTGATCAGCTCTAAAGGGTTTCGTTAATGATAGGTCTTATTATGTTTGCAGAAAATATCAGAAAAATTTAATAATGTTTGCAATATCAGGTAAATAGAACTGTGATGACAATCCGTTTTTACATTAAGATGTGTAACTAATGTTTGACTTGATTAGGTATGTATAGGGTAGAAAAAAGAGGTGCATTTATAGTTGTGTTGTTACTGAAGGACTCATCATATGTGCAGCTTAAACATTGTATCAATAAGTACATGTAATTTTCTTGGCTTGTGGGTGTGAGCCGCGTCTGAGGATTGTCTTGCGACGTTTCGGCAGTCGTTGTAGCTGCCATCATCAGGTAGTCAGAGTCGGAGACCAACTGGCAGATGTGAGAGTTGCAGGTCCTTATATACCCTGGTGTCTGGGTGGCTGCTTCCTGGTTGGCTGGGCCTGTCGGCCAATCACAGGCCTGCTTGCTCCTGATTGGCCGAGGTGGTTAGCCAATCCTGGCTCTCTCCTGGTGAACCTTCTGATTGGCTGGGTACTTGGGCCAATCATGTGCTGACTCGCACCTGATTGGCTGGGTTGACTGGCCAATCCTGGTGAGTCTGTCGTGACTGCCCTCTGGTAGCTTGATTTCGCATCATCCACGAATAAATGTGACCATATTTTGCTTAGCCGATATCCATCTTCCCTGTTGATGTTGTTAGGGTGTTTAATTATCTCTATTGTCTCTCTCACAGTTCTCCGACGATAATTACTGATGTTGGTTATTGTAGAGAACTTGTCAAAATCGATGCTGTGTTTCGTTTCCATGGAGTGTTATGCTATTGCTGACTGCTGGTTTTCGTATTTGTATGCTCTGTCTGATGTGTTCTTTAATTCTTGTTGTGATTTTTCTGCCTGTTTGCCCTATGTACACGTTCCCACATGAGCAAGGAACTTTGTATATTCCTGCCTGTTCTTCGGCTGGTGTTTTGTCTTTTGCCGATCCCAGGATGCCTTCAATCTTGTTGATAGGTTTCGAGATCGTATGTATATCATGCTTCTTCAAAAGCCGAGCGAGTCGTTCGGTTGTGCCTTTCACGTAAGGCAGGACTGCTATGTTTTTCAGCTTTTCTTTCTCGGATTTCCTGGGTCGGCTTTGGATGCTCTGCTGTATTTCACGGCGTGAGTAACCGTTTGCTTCTAGAGCTGTCGTGAGGTGTTTCAATTCTGCTTCCAGGTGCTGTTCTTCACATATAGTTTTAGCTCTGTGGGTTAGTGTAGATATGACAGTTCTTTTCTGTGAGGGATGATGATGAGAGTCTGCTTGGAGATATCTGTCAGTGTGGGTAGGCTTCCTGAAGACTTTGTGGCCCAAGGTGGAATTCTGCTTCTTGTACACCAGGACATCTAAGAAAGGTAGCTGGCCATCCTTTTCTGTTTCCATGTTGAACTGTATGCTGGAGTGGATGCTGTTGAAGTGGTCCAAGAATTGCTGTAGTCTCTCCTCTCCATGACTCCAGATTACAAATGTGTCATCCACATATCTAAACCAGTGAGTAGGTTGGTAAGGGCTGGAGTTTATTGCTCTCTCTTCAAATTTGGCCATGAAGACATTGGCCAGTAACGGCGAAAGAGGCGAGCCCATTGCAGTGCCTTCTTTTTGGATGTACACCTTTCCCTGGTATGTGAAGAAAGTTTAGGTGACACAGTGCTCGACAAGCTTCACGAGTTCTTCGCTAGAGCTGTCTTCTCCCAGTTGTTCATGTAGGGTGTGTAGAGCTTCCGTAACTGGTACTCTGGTGAATAGGGAGACAACATCAAAACTCACCAATATGTCTTCAGGTTTTAGCAAGATTTTCTTCAAGATTTCCACAAAGTGAGAAGAGTTTTGAATATGAGAGGCAGGTGTGGGTATGGCTGGTTTTAAGAGGTTATTGAGGTATTTTGCGAGGAGGTGGGTCGGTGAGCCAATCGCGCCGACTATTGGTCGAAGAGGAACATTCAGCTTGTGGATTTTCGGAAGGCCATAAATGGTAGGCGTCCTAGGAGCCTTGACTATTAGGAGTTTCTTGGTCTCACTATCGATGGATGACTCGGCTATGAGCTTCTTGGTTGATGCCTCTACTTTATTTAGAGGGTTACGACCGACTGGCGAGTAAGCAGCACCAGACAGAAGTTCTGAGATCTTGGCTTCACAGTCATAGGCGTTCATTATGACTGTTGCATTGCCTTTGTCTGCCTTCAGGATCTTAATTTCTTTGTTGCAACGTAATTCTCTCAGCGCTTGCTTTTCCTCTCTGTTGATGTTGGGTGGAGGAGGTTTGGCCTTTCTCAAAATTCTTGCTGTCTCTGCTCGGATCTCATCGGCTGCTATTGCAGGTAGATGAAGAACAGCGGATTCTACACCACAAACAAAATCTTCAGTTGGAATTGTTACTGGTGCGATGGCATAGTTCATGCCCTTGGCAAGAACGGCTGTACTGGCAGCATCAAGCTGTTTGTCAGAAAGGTTAATGACTACTCTGTTGCTGTCCAGGGTGGGCCGAGAAGTTTCCTTGTAGATGTTGTGGAA